>JANSTT010021295.1:0-45152 GCA_026745375.1 Platyura marginata | reverse complement strand
ATGGGCACGCATTTTAGACGTTTTTGGCTTCGTAGGCCTTATTACCCGACAGGCCTTATTACCCGCAGGTACCTTATTGATTGTACAAACAAAATAGACACGTTGTAAATAATAAATAAGTACTCATACGGCCATACGGGTATATTATAATCAGCGTAGCCAATTTTTCCTTCTTTACTGGTTTTTTTAAAGATTTAGTCGGTGATTTGCTAACAAAAATGTTCGGTACTGTAGACCCTAGTAACAATTATGTTGTATTTACGTAACTTTTTAAAATGTCTGTTGAGTGTTGAGATTCCTTTGAAATTCATCATAAATATATTTTCATTGGATTATAAACAATAAGAATTCTGAATAAACCAAAAACCATTTCCAATAATTAGCAAGATTAAAATAAAACAAAATCAATGTCATTATAAATTATTAATACCTATGTACATTGTACATACATCCTACAATATATAAGTAAATCGATTAATTACATAAACTAATACGCATTCCCTAATTAAATTTAATTCCATTGTTTTGATATTGGTTAAAGTGTTGATAAGTAGAGGCAATGCATATCTATCCCCTAAAAATCGGTAATGTTATCAAACACAAACTTTAGTCTATTCTAATCTTTCCTAAAATCGCCAGGTCTTTCGTATTTTATTGGAAAAATGATGGAAAGGTATCGATGTTGTCGATAGTATTGAACATAGTGGAAATATCTACACATATACATACATACATACATGCATACAATGAATTATTTATTTTTATTAATAATAATTAATTAAAATAACAAATTTCAGAACAAATAAACTGCGAATTTTCTGCAGAAAACGTAACCACAATATTGCGCAATTTGTTGCACTTATAGTATTTTTTTCGTTATTTACTTTGGTGATTGTTGGTACTATCGATCGAAGTGAAGCAATATTAGATATTGAATCATCAACTTTATTGGCGTAAGTAAAATTTCAATAAAATACTTTTAGAAACTTACTCTGAATTTTTACATCGTGGCATCTGTCTAAATATAGACGAATATTGTCATAATATTGTTTTTGTCTAAGTGGTTCATAAATTAACTTCAATATGGTATCTATGGCCATGTCAATTTTATTATGCGGTCACGGAATTTCTACGCTCGCTTTGTATACGCTCAGGAAAGTGTATCATTTTTAAACAGAATAGAAGTTAATGAATTTTTAACTGGCAGTCCCAAGAAAGTGTAACATTTTTAAACACAATAGAAGTTAATGAATTTTTAAATTCGAAATTAATATTTAAATGTTAATTACCTTACTAAGGTTTTTATTTAAATTCCATATATTGAAGTTCATATACCAATACTTTCAGCTGGATAAAGAATGTAATTGATTTTAATTTTACTCGTTCCCTATATTTTTTCATAATATTTTTTCTTTACAGAAGTCCTCATTCTATTTCATTTAGGAGAGTTCGTGTCTGCTATACATATTTATTAATTTGCTAACCTTTTACTTTCCATGTTAATAATTATTTAAAGTCTATCTGATAATCTGATAGACAGTGGGGCCTCGTGAGAAATATTGATTCTATCATTGTAGGAGTAATTTTGAAGTGTTAACTTTTTCCAAATTTATTTTTGGTAAAATGTGCTGAAAATTAAAAATCATATAAAATAAAAAAGTTTCAAAATCATATTTTTAGTAATGAAAAAGTTCAAAATTCAAAGTCACTTTTCAAAAACCGCCAAAAAACGGTTAATATGATCTTCGAATTGAAAATTTTTTTGGCTGCCACTGCTAATAGGTATTAGACCTTCTATTGATTGTCGAAAAGCCATTTTTTTTTAATTTTCAGGGTATATAAGATTTTCATTTATTTTTAGGTCACCCGGTCGTATAAATGCAAATAAAGAAATTTCAGCTATTTACGTCAGTTGCAGTTGGAACAATTTTAAGATAAATTGTTCTTATAATTGCTTAAATATGAATTTACTAAATGGAGTCCAAAACTTCCACTTTTGGGAGGTAAAATTTTCAAACAATTTTTTTTAAGGTTTAATTGAATTTGATTATCCCTATTTCTAGCATTACAGTTGGTGCAACTTTGTTGGAGTAAATCTTAATTTTACTCATATAATATCTGTACACAATATATTAAGTCAAAATTGGTTTAATGTCAATATCCAACTGAAAGAATTGAAACTTAACCTGAATGGTAGCGTGTCTATTAAGGATGGTTTTTTTTCTGCTTCCATCTTTAATAATTTAGAAGTTCTAATTCTAAGCAATGCCAAAATATCATTTTTAAGTAATCAAACATTTGATGGATTAACAATTCTGAAAAACTTAAAATTATTCAAGGTGTCTATTCAGATTGTTGAAGAAAATATTTTGTTACCTATGGGTCAAACTCTTGAATCTCTGGAGATAAATAATTTCAATGAATATCAATTGAAACTTTACAACTTGACTGGATGCGTTTTGTTGGAAAAGTTAGAATTGCTTAACATTACCAACAGTTTAGTAAAATTTATTGAGTTAGACACATTTATGGGATTATTCATAGTAACACATATTTACTTAATAAATTGTCAATTGGAATCTATAGCGTCTGGAGCATTTGATCATATTCAAGACACAATACTATTGCTAGATTTAAGATATAATAGCTTTTTAACAATTGACAGCATTGCTCATAGGTTGAGGAACAATTTCAAATTGAATATTTTATCAGATGAATTCTATGTACCGTACACGAGTTCATCATTACAAAAAAATGAAATTCCCCCCACCAATTGTCCACAAATAAAATGTGTCAATCAAAGTAATGGTGCGGATACCGATAATTTTGTATCAATTGAAAATAGAGAAATGGCATTAAAGATCGTCCCGAATACCAATGGTAACGTTCACATTTCGTTCGGAATGAATTCGACAGATTATGTACTTTTATGGTTTAGTACGCTATCCAGTGACTACGACATTAATTGTTCCTGTAGTCAGGATTCAAATTTTGTATTAACTGATTTAATGCTGAACACTGCATACACATTTTGTACAATGAATAAATTGAAGACAATCATATCACCTTACAACTGTGTTCCATATTATCATGATTTAGTATTAGACGAAGACGTACTATGGATCTCGAACAATGACAAAATTTTAGTGATTTCGACAATAGTAATTCTTTACCTGACCTGTACCGGTATTGGTTCCTTAATTGGATATTGTTTACTGAAACGGAATCCAACACTGCTGCGCGGAAGTAACGGTGTAGTTGTTGTTCGAAGCAGTGCTGATTTTACACCTGATGATAGGCCAACATCATCGATTGAGAGTACTTGCAACAATGAGTGAGTATAATTATGCAGTAAATATGTAAAAAAAAGAAAAATTAGATATTTATGTTAATTAAAATCTTCAGAAATTACGACACCAAATACATGGATCTTAAGTCAGAATATAAATCAGGCTACGAAACCGCAGTTTATCCATCACGGTTCGATGTTATTAAATGGAGACTGGATAATGCTGAAAGAAATAATAACCTTGTGTATGGTAGTCCATATTATGTGGAGAATCCATCGGAGGTGGCGCCACCGGTGCCTTCGTCAATTCCACGCTATTCATCGGCACCGACAGAGATTTTTGAATTTACCGATATGGACAATAATAATACCGATGAAATTTATTCAATGGACGACGGTAAATATATCTAAAGCATCCAATATGCAGACATTTTATAATTGAAAATGTGCAATAAAAATAAAGATAAAATTTTATTCATATCAATTTATTATTGTAACAAATTAAAAAGCAAAATGATTGACATTAGCATTAAATCACTATAAGTAGTTACAGGAACTGCTATTGATGGTGTTGTAGATGGACCAGATTCTGTTGTTAATGAACTTCGTTGTTCACAGTCCCAATCAATAAATACGTAGTAGTATGACTGAATAAACTCTATCAATTCAATTGGTACTAAATCACAATTCCATGGATTGCCCATTAGATAAATCCTTAATTTAGGTTGCTCCATCAAATTAGCAAATACATCATCGCTTAATGTTTTAAGTTCATTAAATCGTAGATCAATTAGTACTATTGTCTCATTGATGCTATCCAAAGCTCCACCAACAATACTTCGAATTTGACATTTTGTTAGATACAAATGTGTAAGCGAACTTAATCCAAAAAAGGAATTTAATTCAATTGTCGATATTAAGCTATTCGATATGCTGACATTTTTCAATGTTATCATTTCGACACATCCCGTTAAATTGTACAGATTTACTTCGTACATATTAAATCCGTTTATTTCTAGTGACACCAACGTTTCGTTTAATGGTGCCAGAATATTGGCATCAATTACACTAACCGCAAAATTCTCTAATTTAATTGAATTTAAAACTTTTGTACCATTAAAAAGACCATTTTGCAATACTGAAACTTTCATATTTTTTAGGGTCAGAGCTTCCAAGTATTTAAAATACAATGTCGAAAAAATATTTTCTTCAATATGAAAAATATAGTCCAAGTCTAGTACCAATTCTAATAGTCGTACATCGTCGATAATTTTGTACCAACCGTATTGCATTTTCTTGCCAGCAAATATAAGTTCGGTTAATCGTAGTGTTAGTCCTTCTGCATAGCACCAATTATGAGTTTGCTACATAATAATTTTTTAATTTTTTTTAGAGAATCATGATTTTATTGTGCATACGTCATCCATATAGTACACCACAGCTGTATTAATTAAGGCCATCGATGTATTAGCACAATCCAAAATGCATTTTATATTGTACCAATTGCAGGTACGGTAAATGGATGGAATGTCCTTTGTGGAATTATTTTTACTGAAATAGTGGAGTAAATGATTTTTTTTATAAATACACAACAGGATATATTTCTTACTCTATAGTAGTATTGTTATTTGCAATATCGATAGAATAAACTGGTAATCCAATTAATAAGAATAACGCAGGTAAATATTTCAAAATGGTTAATTTTCTCTGAAGATGGCGGATTTTGCTTGAAATTAAAAATAGCGAAAAAATTTTATTTGTCGTTTTTAGTCAAGTATACTAATAATAGGATAGCAACATACAATATATTTTTTATTTTTCTTGCGAAATTGTTTATTATTTTAGCCATTACATTAAGTGAACAACACTGAACTGAACTGAACTGAATCGGGGGTGTATTGTGTGTAATATCGAAATGTCAAATGTACACTGAATTGCGGATATAATATCAAAATCTCAAATCTACCTACCTACCAATCAAAATTACAATAATAACTGTTTTATCTATTTTAATTAAATATGTAATTAATCTGACTTAAGTCATTATGTTTATTTATTTTGTATTTTTGCTAGTAATTAATTGGTCCATTTGCACAAATGAAAACCTATGTAGGGAATTCGTATGACCTATCGAGACGGACAAAATTAGTGCTCGTGTTTTATGATTGCGAAACGTGGCCCATATCCCCAATGGTGGCGAAAAGAACTGGAAGTGTTTATCAATAAATACTTCGGACGAATATTAGGATTTTTCTGGCACCGAATAATTTCTAACGTAGAACTGTGGCATTTGACCGATGAGTTAACCGATCGAGTGACCAACTATTTAGCAAACTTTTCTGGAACACACAAGAAACCCTCGGATTACAACCATGAATCACAACCATTATTTGCTCCAAATATTCAATACATTTCAGGTAAAGATCTACAAAATTCATCAATCCGATATCGGCAACATTTTCGATACAGATCTACTAAAAAAATTATAGCGCCGTTAGAGAGGCTGTCCCCTAAATTCCAATTTTGATTAAAAGATTTTGAAAAATACGGCTTTCAGAAAATTGAATTCCATAACACGGTACATGCAGCACCATCTCTGGGTTGATTTAGCTGCTGTCTAACAATAATTGAAGCAGGTGGCATACAGATATAACAAAATAGAGGATTTACCACGATATCATCGGAACATATGATTTTGATTAATGATGGATTAGCGAATATTAGTTAAGGTTATACAGTAGAACCTCATTATTCCGGACCCCAATAATCCGGACAGGCACTTAAAATATTAATAAAGAAGAAAAAGCAAAAAACCCCATTAAAAAGATTAATTCCAGGTGCAAAACTCTAGGAAACTACACATTTTTCGCGCTTCTATTGTTTTTGTGAGAGAGTGCGTGAACGTTGCTTTGATCTTTATTGTTATACAGTCGCTCACTTCATTATACGCTCACTTCTTGTGTCTTTTGTCACAGGGTAATTTGATTTATTGTGATTTAAGTGTTAAGTGATACAGTGCAGGTAGTTTTCTTATTTTTTACGTAGTTTTTTTTAAGTCGGACTTTCATTAATCCGGACAATCTAGAGCTCCAATTAGTCCGGATTAACGAGGTTCTACTGTACCGTAAAAATCTAACTATAAATTGAACTTGATTTATCTACTTTGTGTATAGTTAGAGCCACATATCGAATAAGTATTTGGCTTTTAATCGAAATATGTATCAAATAATGAAGAAATATTTTTTAATAAAATTACTACAAACTTTCTCAAAATTTAAAAAATGTCGAAAATGGTCTACAAGAAATGTGTCACTGATTAAGTTTTTATTCTCCTTGTTGATAATTTATAATGTGATTGGTGCAAAAGGAACAGACCAAAGTTTAGAATTAACAAATCGTTTTCCGTAAGAATACACTCTACTAACTATAAATATTTTGTGGTTTCTTTATTAAAATTATTTCTATTATTAAATCTTTTTTTAGATCAGTAATTACAGCAACTAATACGAATACATCAAAAGATATTCCAGAACTGTATCGACATTGTCAGTGGCTAAGCAATGACTCTTGCATATTGAAGTGTTCCAATATTCAAATGAATCTTCTCAATGTAGCGTTGAACATGTACGTGAATGATGTAAGTTTTAAATTGTATATGATCAGAAATTCTTAATGAATTAAAAAAAAAAAAATTATTTTAGCTAATGTATGTGATAACCTGCTATGTTGAAAAAGCCGTGCTACAATTAACAGAAGTGACATTTCCAAATAACACAATAAGTCCTGGATGGTTTCAACCCGTTGATGTTCGATTAAAAGAAATGGAATTAAACTTGAACAATATTGTGATTATTGCTGAAAATTCATTTTCATCTTCTTATTTCCAATTTCTAGAAATACTAACCCTGAAAAATATGAAAGTATTCATGTTGGATGGTAACGTTTTTAATGGATTAACTATTTTGAAATCGCTAACATTAGTAGGATTTCCGTTAAGCGATGTCAATGAAAATATTTTAACACCAATGAATGACACTCTTTCCACGCTTAACGTAAATTTAGACGGTCAATTTCTGATTAGTTTGTATAATTTTACCGGATCCATTTTGCTGTCGTCTGTAAAAATTGTAGATTTCTCAAATACTCAATTAGGAACGATTCAATTAAATTCATTACAAGGATTGAGTACCATCACACGGTTACATTTAAAAAACTGTCAAATCGAAACAATTGCTGTTGGATCGTTTGACACCATACAAAATACAATTCTACTAATTGATTTGAGAGAGAATAAACTAACGACAATTAATAGTAAAATATTTACTAATTTAGTTCAGTATCCGAAATTAAAAATGTATTTAGGAAATAATCCATGGAATTGTCGATCATTGTCTATTGAATTTATAAATATGATTGCGATGCATCCAGAAATTTTTGTTGATTGGCTATGTGAATTTAGTAGTGTGGAAACAACATTTCCAGATGATGGTAGTGCAGAGTCTGAAACAAATGAAATAACAACCAGAACAACTATAGAATTTGAACCAACTTCAACAACACCTGTTGATGGTTCAGCGGTAATGATTTGCTCATCGAAAATAATTGTTTTCTGTAGCCTAATCATGTTTCAATTTTAATAATTATAACAAATTGAATAAATTCAATATATCGACCTGTATCAAAGTAAGAATATGATAGTTAAGTGGAAGGAGTGCTGTTTAACGGCTATTTTTGATGGAGGAACTTAATTTATAACTTTTTGTTCTAAGATTTTATTGTCGTAGATATAGAATTAAATAAGAACCAGTGAAGTCTATTATAAATTTTTAGTTTTTTAAGAATATAAAATCGTGTATATAATTGTCAATAATAAAGATAGAACTACGATTTTTGGACAGTACCTACAATGCAGTGACGTCCGGTTCTCGGATTCAACGGTTTCAATGAATCCGTTGTAAATTACCATTATAATCAAAAGTAAAACATTTTTGTCGTAATGGAAAATCCGCCTATCTGTTTTTTTTTATTTACGCAAATTTTGATTTAGTCACTAGAACATAATCGCCTAAAGTTATGTAAGAATATACTTTGTGCTAAGTTATACGACAGATTCAATTTTTAAATTGAGTATTCCTATATACATGTTTTCAGCAAAAGAGCAAAGGAGATAATAGAATTTCTATAAATGGGTTAATATGCGTATAGGAGAGATTTTACTTCGATAGATTCAATTCCGTTGGTTGAATCATTGCGTTGAATGTTGAATATATGGAATTGTTTGCTTAGTAGGGCTCATTTTCAGCGAAAGAGATAAGTAGTTAATAGAATGTTGTTAATATATGCGTTTAGCAGAAATTTTACTTGGATAGATTCAATTCCATTGGTTGAATATATGAAATTGTTTGTTTGGTAGGGAGTTGTGCGCGTGGTAAGTATTTGTATTTTGTGTGGATTAATGGCTAAACTACTCATAACTATTTTACTTTTGAATCCCTATCACAAATTTTCACGCGACGTCACTGCTACAATGAATTAGATTTAGGAGATTTCAACTATCACGGGAAAGCGTAAAACAATTTAAAATATTTTATTCAAATTGCCTAACAATTAATCAATAGCAATTATTGATAGTCTATATTTTCACAACTATTTTCGTATTTCTAAATGATTAACGTTTTTTTTTTTTTTTTATTTTAATTTCCTTCTATTACGATGATTGAATCATTCATTTTCACGCATCGCCACTGAACTCTGTTAACGCGCGTCCAATGTTCGATTAATGTTTGTGATATCTTTCAATAAATGTCAAGACGGTTAGTATATTTAAAATAATACAAATTCCCAGTTTAAATAAATATTTACAAATGTACAAATAGATATACTTAAATGTTGGTACGGTGTTGTATGTACATTTAAAAAAAAAAAAACACCATACATACATTCAGATATAAATATAGCTGTGAGAATGATTAAATTTAATTTAACTTAATTAAATGATGGAATAAATTTAAATTAACCAAACATCTTAAAAGCATCTATAAGTAGACATTGTTTTCAAGAGTACCTACTTCTACTATATACTATATGTATATAAGTAGTAGAGTAGAGATTTTTTTTTTTGCATTTAAGTATAAGTACAGCAAAAGATTTGGCAGAAAAATCTTAATAAATTGTGTAATTGTGTATACCTTATAGACAAAGGAAATCTTTCTACAGACATCTCTATATCTACATAAGTAAGTATACATATTATGTACCTAATGTACTTTATATTGTATAGTACTGTAATGATAATGATTCGTTGATGATGCCAAAACATAGATAGGTGTCATTAAAATTGTACAATTTTATATACAATGCACTATAAATGTTAAGGTTCGCCTTTTACTGTTCACGTGTGCATTTTAGCAAACAACTAGAAGACCTACCTAATTTATATCATTTGTAATTGCAAAACTATTATAAATTGTTCTCAAACAATAATGAGTAGTTCTATTATTGTGGCCAATAGGCTAATTTAGTCCGACATGAGTGCGATATTGTTTTATTTTAGGGATTCATATATAGAAAGAATGATGATGTTCGTATACTACGTTGGATGGATATAACACTTATTTATGTATTTCTAGTTATTTTTACATAGCAACATAATTAAGAATTAATACCTATATGATATGTAAGAGTTAACAATCTTTTGGCAAGTGACTTCCTTGACATTGCTGGTTGAATTTGTTTACATACTTCTACTCATATTAATCTATCAAATCAGAGCATCAAGTAGGTAGTAAAAATACGATGATTATTTTGTATTTTGTACACAGACTATATGCTAACTAGTAATAGCATAGTGAGATGACGAGAAAATGAATGTCATAATATGTTTTCGGCACAAGGTCGAGGTATAGAAAGCTTTGTACAAAATTATTTCTGGGATTTACTTAAAGATCCATCCAAATATTGAGTAAACAGTTTGTATATGATTAATTATAATTTCATAAAGAAAGCAGTAACACTAAAATGGCCATAAGTTTAGTCATTTAGTGTAAGAAAGGGCGGGCTTAGGCTTCAATAGATGGGCCCATTAGACTCTCCTCTTTCTTATACATTTATCTCAACTGTCAAAAGCTCGTTATTTTTGGTAAAAAAAATGCAGTAATTGAGGTTTTCTTTTTACAAAAACCATACAAATGTTCGCTACTTCAATGCCATTTTTAAAGCATTGCCATTTTTAAGATAATGGCATAATTGCGACTGTTTTTAAGCGCAATCGAACCACTCGGCCTTCGATTCAAATCAACATACCAGTAAAAAACACTTTATGATTCATCCCTGGACCGCGACTCCTTCATCTGTGCCATTTGGTTGGTTCAAAATGGCCATACTGTGAGAAGCCATTTTGGATTATTGTCTTGTTACAAACCATTCTTTCAAATCATTTTTCTTAAATAAAAATTGAATTCTAGGAATTGTGTAATGTAAAGGAGCAATTCCAAAAACAGCTGATATGATGATTTTTTCATTACACTATCATGATTGGGTTGCGTATTTGTGTAAATGTATTTATGGGTAAAAGCTAAAAAAACATCAGAAGGAATAAAGGGATTCGTATTTATTTTAATAAAGCTGAAGTCCATATTCTGAGTTTTTTTGTTGGCTTAACACTGCTGTGGAAAGGTATTTTTCCCCATTCCAAATAAAAATGTCTCTAATTATATTTTTGTAGCAGAATTCTTCAGCACTCATTGTTCCACCAGTTCGAGGAAAATAGCCATCTCCAGGGGATTTTACAATTAAAAAGATGGTGAACATCATGGGGGCCAACTTCACATCTTGGATAGTGTCATCGAGTCTGTGCATGTAGTTGTTAAGGAGTCTGCATCTGAGTTGCGCCAGTGCCGTTCTCGCGCTTCTAGAAAGTTTCTTTTCTTCTACGTTAATTTCTGGCGGGGCTCCGCCTAGGACGTAGTTAGGGTTATAGCTCTGTATGGATTGTTGGACGAAGTTAGTGTGTATTAGCTTGATGGTGTCTCTGTATTTTTGCTGGTCTATAGTGTCAGATCTGAGATAGTTGCAAATTTCTGCTCGGTGTTTCGTGGTGAGATGCTTCCTGATGTGACGTGGAGGATGAGGCTTATTACATTACATGGGTGGTCAGCTTTGAAGCAGTCTGTCAGATATTGCTTGGACAGCATTTCGCTGTGGGGTTTTACCGGGATTATATTATTATGGTTATGTATGGTTAATATGAAAGAAGTTACAAAACGGTGGACGCCTTTCAATTGTTCAATAAATCTTGGTCCTTGCTCCATTGTAATTTTATAAAAAAAGAAAAATTTTCTCGATGTTCTGAAATATTGACTTTATTTTATGTTAAAAATAACAGAAACCGTAAATGTTTACTGATCAAGTATTAAATCATGGGTTCGATTCCCACTTTGAGAATTATTTTTTTAAGTCTAATTAATCTAATTAAACTTATACGATTTAACAGATAAGAATATTCCTTAAATATCCCTAGTTCGATGATGCCTTGGAATTAATTACAAAGCAGAATTGTCGAAATTTTTTAAATGAGTTACTGACTAATTATTCATGGTGTAAATTTAATCCAATCCATATATGTACATACATACACACATACATACATGTAATTACAATTGATCATATAATTTGTATTGTATGTATGTTTATAAAATTATAAATATATTATTGAAGACCTGACATATTAATTCCAATATTTATTTGCGGCTACAATTAATCGGTAAATATTTATTTATATAGTTTGCAAGTACTTTACTATTTAAGTATAGCATTGAGAGTGCGTTTAACTGAATATTTACTGCGCGAGTCGATCTAATAATAATAACTTTACGGGTTATTATGTAATTTATGGACATAATTTACGTATGCGTAGCATGTAATTATTATTAAATAGAAGAATTTGTTAGCAACGCGGAAATATGTAGGTATTTAGGGTAAATCGAGGAGGTATAGTGAGATATGGATATTATGTCTCTATAACTGAAGCGAGTTAAACCGCAATTGTTTTGTTTTTTTTTTAATGTCAAATTGAATTAGACTGAATTTTTTTTTTGAGGTCACTTAGTTTTATAAATAAATGCACTTAAAAATGTATGATCGTAAACTTATTCCTGTGCTGGTGGAATTACAATATCTTAGTGTTCATCCTAAATTATACAATATTTAAACATTTAAAGGATTATTAAAACTTTAGAGTAGAGTTTATTCATTAATAATCCATTAAAATCCATCCAAATACGACTAAACTTAATGAAAACACCAATCTGTAATAATAATCAGTCGCGAACACTGAGGCTGCACACAGCACACTGATCGAGCTGATTGTAAAAATTCAAAATATTTTAAAGAGTATTTCTAGGAGATAAAACAGGCCATTATTTCAGATACGTTAAACGATTGGTTCCATATCCATTCATATTTGGCTTCAATCAAGATGAAACTTGGCACATAGACTCATTTGCCGATGACAATGCATTCTATCAAATCTTGGGCACCCTTACCCCCTTCGCCACCCTAAAAGAGCTAATTCACCCACTTCCCATCATCCAATCAAGATGAAACTTGTCACATAAACTCATTGCCGATGACAATGCATTCTATCAAATTTTGGACACCTTCACCCCCTCCCCCATCTAAAGGATTTACACGAAAAACTTTGTTTTTTATGGTTAGTTTTTTTCTGTTAAAACTCTTCATAACAACTTAAGTTTTGCTAAAGAACATTTTCCTGACAAGAATTCTGTAAAATTTATTCAGTCAGATATTTCGCAACAAAATTCAAAGTGCATTTCCATAAATACATACCTACAAACAGATTCGCGACTACTATAGGTATAACTATTTATAAACAAAATCTAAAATTATCTCGGCCGATCATTAACCTTCGCCATAATAAATCAATTTAATAACTGACCGCATACAAAACAGCAAAGTATTTGCACATAGTTGGTTATATCTATTTGGTTTCGGCAAAAGTTAATTAATTAACATAGACTGGCGATGATGCAACTATGAATGCGTTGCACTTATAACAAATGATTTAAAATATTTATTTCTGCCGTTGACTAATTTTGGTACAATTTTAAAAGAAAAGAAAATTTCACGGTTTTTTTGCTTCCGTGTGATTTTGTATACTTGGCGCATTTACAATAGTTAATGTAAAAAAGAAAACAGTCTTGTGATCTATTTGAAATGCATTTTACTTAATGATTTGCTTATATATTTGTATTTATATAAACGGTCATTGTTTTACCTATATATATCCATATGATGGTTACAATGTTGCCAAAAATGCTCTTTTGTGACGTTACTATGCATAATATTACACAATCTCGACCCGCTGCAAGCTGTTATAAGTTCAAACAAAATGCAAACAACTACATCATCTTCATCTTACACCTGTTTTAATGCATCTCGCCACAAAAACATGAAATATGAGAGATATTGGACATGGATTTTAAAAGTTTTTCGTGATCTTATATTAAAAAAAATAGTTGACTTCTCAACAATTGATATTTTGTCCATTTTCAATATCAAAACTAATATTGTATGTAAGATTTGAAGTCTCTCTAGCTAGAAACATATAAAAAGGTATTTTAAAAATCCCGAAATAGCCGTAAAGCATGCTTTTGTGATGGAGTCCTTCTCTATGAACTAAGCTCTATTGATGCAATCCACCCATACAACATCCCTACAATTTATTCCTTCCTATATACTACATTTTTGAAATAATGGTATGTGGGTACCTACTAATAAAAAAAACATATCCGCCATTTGCAATAAATGTTTGTTAAAAATTTCCATTTTTTTATTGATGTTGGAATTGATTGTTGGCTGGAGTCCCGGAGTCTAGATCAATAATGAAAACAAATTTGTTGATTGGCGATATTTCGAGCAGTTTTTATTCTCTTTTTCCAGGCAAGACAAGAACGTATCTATGAATTGATAGATGAATGGAAAAGATCGAAGTTCGCTTCTAGTAGACTAACATAGAAAAGATCAGGTCTATCGAAATTAAGTAATATTTCAACAAAAGATCTTAAGCCCACATCCAATAATAATATTTAATGGGAGAAAACGTATATTTTACGAAAATGTTTTGTTAGGATTTGGGGGATGTTGCTTATAATATACAGTAGAGTCTCGAAAAGTTGAACGCTCTAAAACTTGAAATCTCGAAAAGTCGAACACAATTTTACTTATATAAAAATCTCTAAAACTCGAACACGCCACTCTCTAAAACTCAAACAGTTTCATTTATTTATTTTTTTTTTTGTATATTTTTAACTTAAAATGCGATTTATGTCTATTTACAGATATTAAAACAATATTTCTACTAGTTTTTGCATTTCCTAGAAAAAAGCAGCAGTTGTGTATGCATATTACCCAGTTTAGAATTTTTATTTTATTTGATACAAACAGTGACGGAAAAAAGTTTACTTTTTTCCCACTATATTTTAAAATCAGTTAAATTTCTATCGTTTTACAAGGACCAAATGTTGTTTTAATTTATTTGATAACATATGTATATGTGTTATGTGCATCCATATATTTGCTTAAAGTAATACATTTTATACACTCTCGATCGAACAATTCGAAAACTCGAACAGGGGTGGAATTTTTCTGTTCGAGTTTGCGAGATTCTACTGTATATTGTACACAAGTACGCAATATTGCACTAAGCATTTTGCCAAAAAAATCATATTTCTCTAGATCAATGAGTTTTTGTGGTTAAAAATTAAATTGGTCTGCTTTTTTACCAAAAACTTGTGGAAAAAACATAACAAAAATTACGCCATTTTTTTCTCGATAGCACGGCCATCATCAAGTCTTATATTCGAACGATAGTCTATGCCGGATTTTACTTGAATTTGCTAAACTTAAATGAGCCCCAATAATAAATAATACCAAATCTATAAATTTAACTCTGATATAAATCCATGGTAACATTTTCATTATGATTAAGTCATGTTAAATTTCGTACATATCTTAAGTACTTCTCACCTAATTGCAGCACTTAGGCGGAAAAAAGCAAACCAATATTTAGGCAAAAATAGTCTCTCTCCGAACGCATACAATTAAATATTAACGAAGAAACGTACATACACACCACACATTCTTGACGTATTCCTTATGTTATTGCAACAGTTATTGAAAAACCAACTGTAAAATTTTCCTGAAAATGTTGGTTTGCAAGTTTTCATATTTCAGTTAGAATTTAAATAATCGAAGAAAGAACATCGCAAACAAGAAGCGATCTTTTTAAGTCTTAAAAATTTTGTGATTTAAAAGAAATATTATTTTAATTAATTTAAAATGGTTAGTAATTTTTTTGGTTTTTTTGTTTAATGAATTTATTAATTAATTGTGACTTAGTAAAAAATTTAAAATAAAATTGATAAAATAAAATTGACATTTATTTTGTGATTCTGATATTTGGTTTATTGATGGGCATCACCAAAAAAAAGGATTATACGGATAGTTTATCCAAAGCTTTTTATTCAACTGTGCGCGATAAGCTTTAAAAGCTATACATTTTTCTTTTATTGCTGTGCACATAAGTAATATGAATTGAAAAATGTATCATTTTCACTACTCAGAAATGATCGGATATTCGAGTGTTTTTTTACTAATTGTGTTTTACTTAGAAATCGGACTCAATAGTTGAGTACAATAATTTTAAATTCTTTAGATTCTTTTTTGACAGCAATTCTTTATGTTTTCATATGTCAAAAGTGTATTACAAGAACATTTTTTTTTTTAAATATGATCTTATTGATTTGTTATTCATGGGGGTACGGAGTTATTGAATAGAAAATCTTTTTTTCATTAAAGTTAACTAACCCAATAAAGAGGATAATTTTGCTAAAGATTTAAAAATATGATTTTCTTAAAAAATATATTTTTTTGCTTTCTCATTTCTTGTTTTGAAAATGTTTTGGTTTTTGATCAAAATCACCCCATAGATTGTTCTACCGTTATGATGATGCCAAATGTATGTAGCCAAATTATTCTTTAGTATTTTAATTAAAAATGCTAATTTAACTTAAGATACAACAACAACATATTTGGTCTAGAAAATTATTTACGATTTGTATTGTTATGATTTAGGGCTAGATTGATTACAATTTGTTTCTCTTCTGTTTACAATGATTTTGTTATTAATTAAATTTTTTTTTTATTTTTACAGGAGGAACTACCAAAGGACCAAGTAGTTTGTAAGTATGAATAATTGAAATAAGTACACAAAACTATTAGAAATCAATACCAATTTAAAAGTGTATGTGTGGATTCATAAATATCTCAATATTTAGCTTGAATATCCCCAAAATTGTCGGACAATCAGCCTCATTCATAGATTCTCCATAAGTGAGCAGATATTTATAAAATCTGATTAATCTGATTCGCAAAGGATCAAAATTCAAATCAATTAATTATGTTTCCATCCATAAAACAGACTATAATGTAAACTATTACCATGAAAATATCAACAAATGATCAAAGTGGAAATACTAATTAAGATGTCCAGCATCTTGGTGCTCGTGTCATCGGCATATACTATAGAATAGATTAGCCAATTCTATTCCACTTAGATAATTTTATTTTATTATGAATAGATTTGCAAATGGCTCCACATACGTCTAACAATTCACTATTCTTGTGCGGATACCTATCATGTTTACCTTTTATTATAAATAATATTCAATGTGCGAATTTTATCTAAATCATTTTGTTGTTGCTGGTTGTTGGTGGTATTGTGTGGGATGTTAGAAAATATTGTTGTTCCTATATCATAATGTGACTAGATGAATGGAACAGTTATAAATGGAGTCATTATGTTTGAATTGAGGTGCTGTCCTGGTAAGTTTGTGTAATTAATAATGTTAAATAATAACACAACAGAGTTAAGTATAAATGGAATATTGGTGAAAGATTTACATTATTATTATTAAATTTTACTTTAGTTATGTTTAAAGTTTACTGTGAGATCATAATAAATCTTATTGAGTTATCAAGCTAAAAATATATATCATGCGGATATAGACAAGGACTTATTGTTTAATACAATGTTGCGATATTATAGAAGAATTTACAACGTTGTCAGCAGATTAAGATTATTTGGCAGACAATTTTCAATTTTTTTTGAACAAATCCCAAAATGTAGATCCTCAAATATGCATTAAACAAATAGAGTCATAGCGTTCATATAGTGTCATTTACAAATAAAATAAACAATGATTGCAAGTAGTGGCCCTGTGGAACACCGAACAGTATATAGTTAGAGATTGAGAGCTGGCAACTTTATTGACGACGTATGATAGAATTCAATTCACTTCACAGATGTTCCGGGTGGCTGTATTGTAATGATTGCTCGACTCTCGACTTTCACTTATATGTGCTTTTGTTTTTTTTTAAATCGTGGTTGTGTTCTGTCCCTGGCCGTGCATCTGCTTTCCACACCTCGCTCACTTCCCGTATTTCATTTATATGTTTTGTGTTTAAATTTTATTTCTAAGGTGCGCACTTTACTTGTTTCACTATTCTCTCCCATATTATCACTGCTTTTTTTTGTGACCATCTCCTTGGTCGGACCAGAAACTGGTTTCCTCGCTTCTTGTTGACCAAACTTACCGTTTTTTCCTCTGCACAACTCTTGATTGCTCTCGCACAGAAATAGGAAGATTTAGAAAAGGTGGGTTTTTATACAGAGGACTTATTTACTCTATATTAGTACAAACGCGCGAAAGATTTAAAATAAAAAGAACAAATTCTAAACTAAATCAAAATTACAGAATATAATATTAAAAATTTAAGAAAGTTTTGTTGAGATCTTGCATCTCTTTTAGGTGACCTCTGACATTTTAATGGTGTTTTTTCAAATAGAAAAGATGATGAAGGAAATGGTTTTTTTTTGGCTGGAGTCTACCTATGGTATGACTTTTTAAAAAAACTTGATTGGTTGATTATCCATAGATCAGGAAGTGGCAACAAACCAAGTTGTATTAATCATTGACCTCATTAATCATTGACTCCAGTCAAAAAAACCACTTCCTTCGTCTGAAAGTGTTATTTGGAAAAAACACCATTAAAAATTTAATAAAAACTAAATAAAAAATGTGACGACCGAGGAGATCGTTTACAGTATGATCAATAGGAGATCTAACAGTTAAAATTAAAATTCGAAATGGAGATCATCTTATCTAGTTATATACTAACATTTTCGGAATTAATATTAAAATTTCATTTCCATACAAAATATGTAGGGAACTTGTGATATATCAGCTGTCAGAATGAATATTTAAGTACGAGAGCAATTAATTTTTTTTTCATTTTTAAGTAAATTCTTACAAACTCGATTAAAATGCACTTTGATTCCATGGAAATGGAAAGCGACTAAATATTGATAAAAGATTGATTTATTATACCCAAATCTTGATAGATAATTATTCAGAAATATTTGCTATTTGCTTTAAGTCTCATTTTGCAACCAATTACGAAAGTGCATATGGAAATATTATCAATTCGAATATTTTAGAACGCTATTCAAATATTTATCTAAATTATGTTATGTGACGACTAATTTAAATTAATAGGTAGCAAAACTATATTAACTTGGTAGTTAATAAAAAAAAATACTTTTACTTAAGATAATTAAAGCAAAAGTCATAAATCTATTTGTATTTGATATTTTGGCGTCACCACACTACATTATGTTAGTTAACTTGATCTTAGTTACTTAGTTCTTTGATTTATGTATAACTGTAGTAGGTTTCCTTCATTTACCTAACAAATAAGGTTAGATAGATAGACATAATACAAATATGTACCGACTATATATATATATATATATTACTCCATATTGTTACCGTATCAAAATAGGCAAATAATATATTTGAAAACTAATTTAAACTGTAGTTGTGTCCGACTATTACCTAAAAACATGCATATAATAAACTCAACATACAATTAGTTGAAATTCGCTGTGTTTTTATGGTTATACATGAATCGATTTCAATTATTCGCATTTATTTATTACATATAGTACAGAGGGAACCGGCATTTATGCGCAGACTCTTAAGAAATCAAATTGAAAGAAAGTCAAATTTGCACTAAACGGAAATTTTGCACATGGCTACAGAATTTTTTTTCCTGTTACCTATTTGGATTGAATTCATTTAAATGTATAATTAAATTTGTTACATATGGAATAAGAGACAGCAATTGTCTTAATATTAATCGTTACGGTTTTTCATTATTTTTGGTTGATTGTTTTAAAACTGTATGTGGCAGTGGTATAGAGAGAGAGAGATTTACAAAATGACAGCAGCAATTTATGGAACATTTAATTTTAACAGTGTGAATTCAAAAAATTTTTTTTTTTGTAATTTAACAGTACTGAAAAATGCATTCGACGCTTTCGATCAGGAGAAAAAAGGTTTCATTGAGGCCACAATGGTTGGTACAATTTTAAGTATGTTAGGCCATGCACTCGATGACAAAATGTTGGCGGACATTATAGCCGAAGTAGATGATGATGGATCGGGTCAAATTGAATTTGAAGAATTTTGTACGTTGGCTGCTAGATTTTTGGTTGAAGAAGATGCCGAAGCCATGCAACAGGAACTTAAGGAAGCCTTTCGTTTATATGACAAAGAAGGTTTATATACTGTGATAATGTTATTTGATTAAAAATTTATTAAATATTTAATTACAATTTCAGGCAATGGTTATATAACAACGGCTGTACTGCGAGAAATTTTAAAAGAACTAGACGATAAAATAACAAATGAAGATCTTGATATGATGATTGAAGAAATTGATTCTGATGGATCAGGAACTGTTGATTTTGATGGTAGGTTTTTTACAAATTAAAATGATATAAACATAAGTGAATTAGATCTACATCTTAAGGGTTAAATGGACTTTAAACAAAAAATTTTCAAACAACTATTAGGCCATATTTGTAGTCGTATTCTTCGTACGAAGAAATATGGGAATTTAAAATCATAATATTTCTCAATTTTACAATTTACAGTTATCTCCATCTTGCAATATTTTCCGTACAGTTCTGACCCAATAAAAAAAAAAGAGAAAAAACTTTACAAGCATGTATAGAACACCTTAAGTAAGATTAGAATTTAGAAATATGTCACTCAAGTGTAGATATACAGAATCATCGCATTGGAAAATATTGCAAGATCGATAATTGTTAGAAAAAATTGTGAAATATTTATTTCCATATATTTCCGTACGCAAAAACGGCTACTGGTTGAAAATACGATAAAAGCCCGATTAGATAAATTAAAAATCTTTAGATCATCAATTTTTAGATGGACGAAATATTAGAAGATCCATATACCATACACGAAAGCAGAAAATACCAAGCTAGTAAATTTTTCCAAAAAAAAAAAATTCATACAATTGAAATGTAGAATCGATGAACATTCTAAAAAAAATAGTCTTAAAATAAAAAATCCCTCCATAGTCCATGTATGGGTCTAGTTTGAATTTTGACCGACATTTTTGTATTTAAAGAGAATTCTTGTTTAATTTATTATGTAATTTTCAAAGGCCTCGTTTTTATTGCCAACATAGCCTCTAACTAAACAAAAATAAAAAAAATAATATAAATTTAGACCTGTCATTTTTGTCGTAACATATACAGAGACAAATGTACAGAGTTAGAAGACAGATCAATGTCCAGGAACAACAATTTAGGCAAATTTGTACAGAGATTTTTTTTTTGTTGGCTTTTTAAGCTTTGGGCTGGTTTATTGAATAGGAATATTTAACGTTCAAAATACTGTGTAGGTAGGTACATACATAAATATATGTATATATATTGTATGTATTTATATTCTATCGCCGGCCGGCCGGTCATGTGTCGCAATACATATATGTAAGCCTAAGCTGCATTGATAAAACTTTCCAATCTTCAAGATATCTAATTATAACCTTTCACTTAATAACCAAACTAAATTAATTCAAACCTCTTTATATGTATGTAGGTACATTGAGTACTGTCAAAATTTTTCTTAATTTTTTTTTTTTTTATACGTAGGTATTAAGCTTGTAAGCAATTTGCTTTTTATACATCTAAACATTAATCGTAGGTATTATATTAAATTGGTCTAATTTTTTTTTTCTTTCATTTTGTTACAGAATTTATGGAAGTTATGACAGGCGGCGACGATTAAGACCTACAATCTCAAAACTGATCTCAAATTATGCGAAACAATCAATCACACAGCATATTAACGTTGTAATAATGTAAAACATTAAAATGCAAAAAAAAAAAACAAAAAAAAAAAAACAAAACACAAAAACAAAAACTAAAAATGAAAAACAATATTTCAAATTGTAAAAATATTTAAATATTAAATATTTTTATTTTATATTGTTTTAAGTGACTTTTAGTTTCGTTTATGTCTATAGTTTTGAAAATGGCATTTCAATTGGGCGGATCAGACCTTATAGGACATCTGTAACATTATAGTGAATTAATATCAGGGAAGATAAGATTGTGTGTGTAATCAGTGAGAATCGAGTCTGTCGCTAGCTAATAGGCAAGTCAGGCATTGCCCGAGGGCACAAATCAAGTAGGGACCTTAACTTCATCTCAATATAATAATTGTTGAACGACATTTTTTTGTATTAAAACCTGGTGATGATTTTTAATTTAAAATTTATTGATAAAACTGCTCCATTTACAAAAAAAAACAAACCATCATCAGTAAATTGTTGGCTTTGCTGTTTGGCCTGAAATTTTTCAATATTGTCGAAACGGTCTTTGTGACTTTTCTTACCTTAAGTTTTATTATAGAAATGAGCGAAATGCAGTTTTTTCTAATTCAAGTCGTCTCAAGTAGAAAGATTGTAAGAGTAAATTGATAAATGTGTCGATTTCAACATACAACTTTGAACTGATTAGTGATTAGTACCTACAGCAGTGCACTGCACTGATAACTACATATAAAAATGAAATATAAGAAGAATTTATTATTATCTGCAGTAAATGGCGATTTGAGTTAATTTCTGCCACCAAAGAGGTATGACCGAGGCCTTCGGAAGCGAAAAGGATTATTGGAAATTTTTAACTGGAATATGGGGAGATTTAATGTGAAATTATGTTTGTTCTTAGTTTTGACTATCTACATGAGGATGATAAGGAAAGGGTATAAATCACACCTATTTCTCCTTGGGTACAAAATGAATTTATAAATTGTTAATTTAAATAACGATAAGAACAGAATAATGTCAATGGTTCGAACCAATGTTGAATGGTACATATAATTTTAGATTACCTACCTAGTGCATAGAATTTAAAAAGACAGAAATTTGTGTTGTTGGAGTGACATGATTTATGTCAAGACCAAATAGAATTCGATTCTCTATGTAAAATTGTTATTATAATTATATGTACTTAACGTTAACCGAATAGAATTGTTTTATAATTGATTAAATCAATTCTGTATGACCTTTAAACAAATATTTCGATTTGAATTAAATTAAAATTATTTCGCGCATACCAATACGGATACGCTATAGGCTCAACCTATACTATTTGAATGTTAAAATATTTAAATATTGACATTTCCTTATCAAATTCCGTATGTTAACAATTATTTAGAATATAATACAAATGAAATAATAGTGGACCAAGAATGAACCCTTGCGATATATGACATAAAAACCATTATTAATTTATATTTACCTATAACATTCATATAAACTGCGCATTCCACTAAGAGGTATTTGTCAGAATCTAAGGTTAAAGACTTGGATGCCACACCTGCCAAAAGTCATTAGAATTGATTGCATAGGTAGCGTGTCCATGTCCACCTACACTTTTTCGTTATTTTTTTCGTATTTAAACTTAAAAATTATTTAGTTAGTAGGTATTTAAGTTAAAATCTCAAAATGTACATAAGTGATATATATATATATATGTATATATATAAAAAATGGCGGGAAACCAATAAATCCGTCCATATAGTCAAGATCATTTGAACTTGGCGTCGGATTTATATACCTGGGTTCTATTGGCACTACATTAAAAAAGTTCGAGAACAAAATTTATATCGAATTTTAATTTAATTTTTGGCAAATAATTGACAAAAAAAAAAAACAAATTTCTAGAAACTACTACTACCCGCTTGACCTATATAAAATTCCAGAAATAAAATAATTTTTGATATGCACACGCAACTAACTAGAGAGTAAATAAACTTTCGGATGACATTTATTGGCCTGTATGTACCTTACACGATAGATATGTGTACTAACAGTGTGTGCACCATTAGTACAGTACAGTACAGTACATATACACACCTATCGTTACATTGCACATCCAATGAACTTCTTATAAAGAAGAATCAATCAACTTAATTAAACATTTATTCAACATACCGAAAATATCAGCCAACTCGGATTGTCTATAATTATGGTTGCACTGGTGATAACACATTGATTTCATGTTGTACAGTTTGCGCGATCATGATTCCTGCTCATTAATCGATCAAAAGTAATTGTGCGACTTGGCTTTGGCAGCAGTAAAGTTGGATTAGTGAAAATTTAAAGAAAAAAAAAAAAAAAAAACTTTATTTGGATATAGATAAAGTGCATAAAGTTAATTGATATAAAGTTATCAATTCGATATGGTGGTAGTGGTAAGTAGTCATCTACTATAATATTGTCCTAATGATCTATAAATAAGAGAAATGTTGAATTATACGAAAAAAAATAAAAAAGTAGTGAATCAAAATGTATAAGGTGATAATAGAAATTGTAAATAGAGTGGTGCATTAGGCAATGATCTGGTTCACGTAACATCGTCATCATATCAATTAATTAATTTTACGAAGAGTAATTAAAATTCGATAATAAAAACCTGTACGATATACATATGTAGTTATGTACCTGTGTACTAAAGTGTTTTAATATCCGTTGATATATATATATAACTAGATAAAATAGTTAAGTTATATATTCCATCGTAATTTAGGTTTATTTTTTATTTTCACCAATAGTAGACCTTGTTAAAAGTCAGTATGCAAATTACACTGCATGTGATTATGTAATTTGTGGAATTGCAAATGTAATGTATTTCCCCACTAAATTGTGTGTTTATTGTGCTTTTTACATAAACTATACTTATGTATGTGCAATAAATTCGAAAAAAAATATGCCACAAAAAGTTAGGAACGCTGGAAATCAAAGATCAGACCTTGGGATTGTGAAATGTACATTTTTCGACTGTGACAAGCAGAAAAAAGTGGAATTCAATGTTTTTTTCTGAAAAAGGAAAAATAAATTTTACTAATCTAATTAATAAAAGTGAAAATTAAAAAAATAAAACACTTTTATTAGTGAACGCAATTTTTATGCTAGAAATTCCATTTTATGGATGCTGTACTTGATGATGGGCTTTGCCGGTTAAATTTAATTGCACATAAAAATTATATGTCAAAATTATTTATCCCTAGCTAACTATTACAACACTATAATAATGCAAGATTAAAAGAATAATTGGGAAAATCACAAAAAAAAAATAAATACACCTAAGCCTCTTTATACAGCATTTCGCAGTATTTTTTTTATTTATGACACTTTTTCGATTTACGGTCCACAATGTTTCGTTATACGGCCAAAAAAAAATGCTGTACTGTCATGCCTCAACTAGACTATATTTTCAAGCATGGAAAAATCAAGCTGAAAATTCGCTGTATCATCCATGAGGGAGAATTTAACGACGGTCCATTAATTTTGTGCTCTCTTTTATTGAATGGAAAATAAATGATTCGTTATTCGGCTTTTCGCTTTAAGGCGAACTTTTCCTGAACGTATCTAGGTCGTAGAGCGAGGCATAGGTGTATGCTCCAAAATCCAAATATGCTCCAAAATCCAAATATGAAGAAGAGATTTTTGTTTTGTTCTGGTTAGCCCCTACTAAAACTTCTAAAATCAAAGTAATAGTCGATGTAAAACTTTTTTTTATATAAAAAAAACTGGAAGTGATCATTAAATTTTCAAATTTTCATTCTTTTCACTCAAATTAATTGACAAATATCTTTTTAAGTTCATTTTTTATTTTGCCTGTCTAAAAACTGGTCTAATTTCATTGACATTTGGGACTTCATCCATATAGGCAATAACTATAGTTATTTAATTGAGGTTACAGTGCCGGTTAAAGGTGTATCAGAGCCCTATGCAAAAATTTAACTTGTGCCTACGTACGGAAAATGCCAACATTTGAGCATGCGTGAACAAATATTATTGATGATAATATATTATAACATAGAAAGCAGTTTTTTTTTTAAATTTAATAAATTCAGATCTCAAGAGACCTAGTAGTCTGTGCAATGATCTATGACCCGGCGGCGGATCAAAATCAAAGGACATTTTCTATTCACAAAAAGATAGAATATATTATTCACCTTTTTTTTTTTGCTCTTCAACATCTCAGCAATTGTTAAGATTTCCCTTCGTCATTAACCTACAACTTTATAATGAAATACAACTTCTATTAATACATTATTTATCTTTTCTCAAAGTTTTTCTTTTATATTTGGTTTTTTTTTCTATAATTCTGTTATTTCCGAAACTGAACTGAACTGAAGGTCACTTCAAATAATCAAATGGGTCACTTGGTGACCCGCGGGTCATAGATTGGCGAACTCTGATTTATAGATTACAATAAAAAGGGAAAAAAGGTGTATAAAAAAAAGAAGAATAATTCTAAGCCCTGTAGAAAAATGTGCAATTGAATCAAAGTTTAGACGGTTTTTTTTTATAAAGCTAAATTTAGTTTGCTTCATTTTGGCTGATGTCTCTGTCGCAGTAATTCAACTATTTGATAATGTCTTTAAAATAAGATTGATCCATTTTGAATATATACCCATTGTTTAGGTACGGTAAATTCAATAAAATTGATAGATTCTTTCTAGGTAACTACACAGTAATAATTTTCACCCGAAAAGTAATTTAATTAATTTCGATTGCAGCAATTCTCGGATTTGGATAAGGAAACTGTTCGAAGTAAGTTTAATTTTCATAATTTTCATCATTATATACATAGATTTAAACACGTTGTATTCTAAAACACTTAGTTTTGAGAAACGCTTTTGCTGCTTTTGAGCAAGAAAAGGCTGGATATATTTTAACCGAAGATCTTGCAACAATAATTGAAATGCTTGGACATAGATTGGACGATAAATCACTGAAGATGGCAATAAAAGAAGCCGATCCAGTTGGTAGTGGAAAATTACAATTTGAACCATTCGCTTGTTATGCATCGAAATATGTTGAAGTTGAAGAGGATGCCGAAGCTGTAGCAAAAGAACTTAGAGAAGCATTTTTATTGTATGACAGAGAACGTAAGAAATTTTCATATCGATTTTTGTGCAGTTTCATAAATTGTTGTTGGGAATATTTTCATTGTAGGAAGGGGATACATTACTGTTGAAGTGTTACGTCAAATTTTGCATGAAATTGATGATAAAATTTCACCAGCAGATTTGGACTTGATGATTGAAGAAATTGACGCCGATGGATCAGGAACGGTTGATTTTGAAGGTAAATATATTTTTAATTTGAATTTTGATTTTATTGTTAATTAAATATTATTTTTGTTAGAATTTATGGAAGTTATGACAGGTAAATTAATAATTTTTATTAAAATTAATTGCAAACAATTTAAGTTTAACACTTAAATTAGAAATTGCAAATAATTTTTTTAAAGCAATCAAATATCCGAAGAAAAAGAATTGTTTTTAATTAATTCGGTTTTTTCTTTCAGGCTAAAAATCAGAAGTACATTAAGACTACTTAATTTTAAGATCAGCAAATGAATGATGTTTCAATACAAAATTAGAATTAAAACATTTATTAAGTATTAATTAAGTTGAAATTGTTCTAGTTTAGTTCCTTAAAATAAATCATTCATAATAATATAAACTAAAAACAAAATTCTTCTTCTGTATGAATAGGGGAACAACTGGACGAATTAATTGAAAAGCACATCAAATGGATGATCTTTCTTATAGGGAGTCACTATACTATAACGTCGTTTTTTTTCTAATATTGAATGATGCAATAGGCAGTGAGTCCTCATGCTCGACAAACTTATGTCCTCCCAATAAAGCCCATGTTCAAAAGAATTCTACGGTAAATGATTTTTACAGAATTCTACGAAATTCTACGAAATTCTACTAGAAAACCTGTTGAATGTCCCAGCAATTCCACAAGTAATTACCCTTTGTTTTATAACTAGTTCCATTTATGAGATAACCAAGAATATAATAGTGGACAAACGTCAATAATTGTAGAAAATTATATCAAACATCACATAATTATATCTGACAATCAATTTCTTAAATGCTGAGTTCCATTTAATGTTAGATCAGTCATTTTCCTTATTATATGCTTTTAATAATGATAAATTTATTGCACATCAATTATAAAACATATTTCTTGCATTTGAACGTGTCGAAAGACTCTTTTAACATATTTAACATTACTTATACGTAAAGAAACTTTTCTTAAACTGGAGCACGCAAATTACACGTACCTACATATATAAACATAATTTCATAAAGTAATGTGACGATTGCACATCCATCGAATGATAATTGTGCAATAGACGATTCATAATGTGGAAAAACCATTTCATTGAAGTATGCAATTAATTACTTTTCAATTAGTATTTTATTAGAGAAAAAAAGCAAAAAAAAAAAAAACTGAATTTATAGAATGCATTTTACTGCACTGCACTTTCTCAGCTTTATTGTTTTGTGTATTTGGCGGTGAGAATATTTTTCATTGTTGCAATGTATTTTGATTTATAGTTTCTTATAACTTCCATAGTACAGTTTATCATTTCACTTTTATTACTTAATTACAATGTGTATTAACTGTACAGTCGTTATTTGGTAAAATTCCCATCAGGTGTGTTTCAGAAATTTTTTTTTTTTTTTTTTTTCGTTGTGAAAATATTTTTGTTTGAATTGAAAGATTTTTTTCAAATAATATAAAGAAAAGACACGATGTAACCATTGGTATAACTTCCTATAATTAAAATTTTAAATATTTTTGACACCTGATGAATCATTAATATAGTTATGGAATTTTGAAATAATTGTAATATTTTACGTAAATTAACCGTAAATGTTACTGTAAATTTTACTATATATTGAAAATTATTAAAAAAAATTCTTTTCTTTTCACCCCATTTAACGATATTAATGTGTATATCCAAGTCCCTTCAGTTTTGTTACTTGATTTGCAAGGAGAAGGAAACAAATCGAACTTTTCAATTTTGCATAATTTAGAAATGGTTTTACTGTCAAACTGTGACATTCCAAACGATTTTCCTTAGTAGTTACACTTCAAGAATAAAACAAATTCAATGACCATTACACTATTACAAGAAGACCAATATAACCACTCGAAACTCACTAAAACTAAAAGAGTGAAATATCTTTTTTAAATTATTCTCTTAAAATTTGTTTAAATTGCCATTAATTAGCAGATATAACTAATTTTCCTAGAATTTTCTGTCAACTATCCGAACTGCATTGACAGTCTGAAGACCAAACCGGCCAAAATGCCTGCTCAAAAGAACTGATTTTTCTTTTTTAGTTACGTCACACAATAACGAAATAGAAACTGCGTAAATGTAGCCCATATGACACCATATTGTTTTCAAGATGGCCTCATGAGTTGTAAAGGTAAAACTATTCAATAAGAAAGCCTAATTATAACTCTCTGTTAAAATTCCTTAATTCCAAACCTATCAATTGTTTCTGATAACATTTGCAATATTTCTTAAAATAACACCCACATGTTAAACTGGAACCGAACCACCAGACATCAGCTTAATGTCGGTGTGTCTGTGTGTGTGTGTGAAGAATAAAACCACTGACTTGGATTGCTTGATTGGGAATTGAACTTTGGACGACCTTAAAGGAAATGCGAATATAACTGAGATACTTGGTCATGGTCAGTCGTCATTAAATACAAATTTATTTAAGGAGCTCCGCAATTTTAATTAAAAATGTTTAATGAGACGAGATTAATTCGAATCTCTTTATAGTTATCAGAAACTTGAAAAACCATTCTCAAGATTTTATCCATTACCTAACTAATAGGTAATTTAGTATTGGTACTAAGTAAACAAAATTCTTTAGATGTTGTCAACATCTAAATATACGAAGTGAATGCAAGTAATTCGCAAGAAAATACTTGTTAGTTGTAACTAAAGTAGTATTTTGTAAATTATTGATCGAGACAGTTTTTCATAACAAAAATTCTTTTACCAATTAGATCAAGGTAAAAATTAGGAAATCGCACTTTGGCGCACGACAAGACCACAAATATGTACGGTAAATTTTCATTGATTATTGATTATGATTATGTGTGAGAGATCGAAGAGGTGACGAGATAAAATTTATTAATATATTATTTAAAAAACATACCTACCAATGGCACTTTATATAAATAAATAATTTAAAATGCAAAATGTGTAATTTAGGTAAAAATATTTGTGTAAAATTCAAGCGCTTTAAATCGTATTGTGGCTAAAACTAATTGAACATTAAAAATTCCATGTAACAAATTGGTTTAAAATATTTTGAAATCAAAAGTGTCAGATTGATATATATTCGTAATGTTAAATTATTATTTAATGCACTCGAACCTGCAATTATCGTATACAATGTTGTTTTTAGCAATAGGCTTTATTTGTCTGTTTTTCACTGTGTGTGTGTGTGTTGCTTGATGTTGTTGCGTATGCGCATATGTGTGTTGTATATTTATGTTTTTCTGGAATGTTGTACGGAAATTATAGTTTGTTTTATAAAATATTAAAATATTGGATCAGATTTACTAATATTTAAAATATTAATTGCGCATGTTCGCATAGCTAATAAATAACAATAATGTTTATGACATACTTAATTACTTATAGTGTCTACTTATATATATTGCATCTCGCTAGAAAACTTATGTTATATCATTAATAATGCTGTTATAGAGGAGCAAAACATATTTATTTTATTAAAATGTTATATAAGGGATATGGGGAAAGAGTTGAAACATATTTCCATTTCCAAAGGCAGGACTATTATTTAAATTTTTAAATATAAAATTTAGGATTTACCATTAAAATAAAACCAGTAAAGAAGGAAAAATTGGCTACGTCGATTATAATATACCCATTATGAGTACTTGTTTATTATTTACAAATTCGTCCGTGTCTATTTTGTCGGTACAATAAATATAATTGGATAAATTGAATACAAATGATTAAAAACCCTAGAAATGACATAAAATTGTATTTCGTGGAACTTTTTAGTCTATGAATAAAATCTTCATTTTTTTATTCTCTATCATTTTCGTCATATTCATTTTTTCCGTAATCTAAATCATTTATGATAAATGATTAAAAATATTAGAAATTTAATAAAATTGATTGCAGCGCCATAACGGTAGGTCGTACAACTTTTTGGTCTATGAATGAAATCTTCATTTACGTATTCTCTATAATTGTTGTCATATTCATTTTTTCTACATTTCGAGTAAATGAATGGGTTTCTATCAAATTTAGATGAGCACTATACCACAGCCTCCCCTATTTTTTGTCCGATTTGCTCCAAAATCTTACCCTAGGGCTACATAATAAATTGTCAAAATTTCAGCTTTCTAGCTTCAGCCGTTTGGCCAGAATCTTTATCACAGACATACGGACAGACGGGCGGGCGAACGGACGGACGGACATGCATATTTCGACTAAGAATTTCACGAAAAAGATAATGCTATTAAAATTTTTTATCTACGATGAGTATTAAGGGGCGTTACAAACTCCGTACCAAAATTATAATACCCTCGATTAACATCATACGGGTATAAATAGTGGAAAGCATTGTTCCATCTGTTTTAATGGACACTTTGTTACTGTTACGAGTAATACTATAATTTATAGTCGTTTCATTTCATTGTTTATTATTATTATTATTATTGTTCAAAATTTATTAAGTGGCCCACTTTAACGCGAATGACTTTAATAAATTGATATGAGCATATAGAATAAAATACAGATTATTCGTGTGTTGCCTACTATTATTTGTCAAATTTTATTTAAAAGACATTGAACTAAAATTTTATTAATAATAACGATCGCATTTACCTACTTAGTCTTTCGTAATTTTATGTTCATAAAATGAATAATATTCTCCACATTACGTACCAGGTATATGCACATTGTAATTAATGTTGTTATGTGAATAAACTATAAATTGATTGATAAAATTATGAACTAGTTTTAAAATTAAAATTAATCGCATATAACTTTTATCTTAAAAATTTATTCGATATTGTCACGTGACAGATATTTGCATATAACTAGAGTTATTGCACCTTATAAAATAAAATAAAATGCCAAACAACAAATAGTGAAATTTCTTCGTGCGTCAAAATTTTTATTTTCATTTTAAGTATTATGTTTTGAAATTATTTTATTTTGATTAAATAAAACAAGATAGAATAGAATAAGAAACAGTGTAAGTTTCCCGTCCAAAGACCCAGTAAGTCAAATTTGAATTAAATTTATTAAAAATAAATAACCTCCTATAACACGGTCGAAATTTTCAGCACATTTTTTCCTTAAACGTGGTATTTTTCTACTAATGTTCAGCGTAAAAAAATCAAATCAAATCGCAGTCGTATCACCGACAGCAAAATATGTACATAAATTGTAATCATCATTGTGTTTAACAGTGTTGTATAACTTTCATTTATAATCTTGAATTTTCATTATTTTGAATGTTTGCTTTAAGTTTTGAAGTGTACCAAATTTTGCTGGAAAATATATGAAAATAAATAAATAAAAAATAACAGCATTTGTATGGATTTGATATCTGCTAAAACGTGATTTCCGACAAGGCGGCTTATCTAGGACCTTATCTAACGCGCTCTAGGAGTTCTTTTTTCGATTACGACACCGAATGTTCATCATATTTAATATTTCGTTTTTTAACAGTATTTAACCCTTCTAATATACCAGGTGATTTTTATAACATAATATAGCCCAACCATAAAATCTAGGTGATTTATTATTTCCATTTTTTCTTATACTTTAGTTAAATATTTTTAGTTCAACTGTTGAAGTTTATATACATTAAATAAAACTTATTGCACTTGGGCTCTGTTGAGTTCTCACCTGGTATTACAAGGGTTAATACTAATTAATAGTATTTATTTCTATGGAGTTATTTATTAAAATTTTTTTTCAATCAAAATTCAATATAATTACTGGGATAATATGGGCAAAATTTTCTCGTAATAGACTTTTCAAATTAGATATTTTTGTTGCGTCAAACTTTAATATTAGTGAAATGGCAGACATTTGAATGGTTTTGTAAAAGCCACTTCCATCTTAAAACAAATTATATGTTACGATTAAATATCACATACGTACTAAATTGCTTTTTAGATACATATGTATATGGCAGTGACGTCGCGTCAAAATTTGTGATAGGGATTCAAAAGTAAAATATGAGTAGATTATCTATTAACCCACACAAAATACAAATATTTACCATGCGCACAACTCCTTACCAAACAAACAATTGGAATTGAATCCTATACGTATCGTATATATTAACAACATATATAGAAAACCTATCTCTTCCACTGAAAATGAGCCCTACTAATCAAACAATTAAATATATTCAACATTCAACGTAAAGATTCAACCAACGCAATTCAATCTATGAAAGTAAAATCTCTCCTATACGCATATTAACCCATTTATAGAAATTCTATTATCTCTTTTGCATGAAAACAATATGTTTATATGGGAATACTCAATTTAAAAATTGAATCTTTCGTATAACTTAGCACAAAGTATATTATTGCATAACTTTTGGCGATTATGTGCTAGTGACTATACGAAAATTTGTGTAAATAAAAAAAAACAGATAAGCGGGTTTTCCATTACGACAAAATGGGTAATTTACAACAGATTCATTGAATCCGTTGAATCCGAGAACCGGACGTCACTGGTATATGGGCATGTGTTGATCACATTGACAAGTTCTACTGAATATTTTCTCATTTTCTCACCTTTCTAATTTTCATTGTAATTTATAATAAGAAAAAAAAAACAAAAAAAAAACAACAATAATTAATTTGGGTGGAAACAGCATCTAATTAGTTCGACAAAATTGTTGAGATTCCCAAAAACCATTTGACGCCCTTTTTTTAAATCAAACTCTATTAAGAAGAGAAACACGTAATCATAACAAATTGCTGTTTAATTTAAGATGTAAGAATAACAGATAGGTATTACCTATACATATACATATGTGCATTGTACATATGTATATGTTTGAATTGAACACCAATTTTTTTGTCCATCAAAACCAATCTTACGTAAACATAATTTGAAGGCGCATGCAGTTAATATAAAATATCACTTTTAAAATATATTAGATTTATATGTAGATAAATAAATATCATAAGGAGATAAAAAATAATCATACACAAAAAAAAAACTGGATCAAAAATGTATGTAGGTAGGCATAGGTAAGCGATGTAATAATAATTAAGGTGAGTATCCAATTTATAATAAAATCGATTTTTGATTAAAATACGTACAAACAATATGTATTGATATTTTTGATTGAAGATTATAAACACGATCACAAAAATATATTAATATAATTTATGGTGCGCACCAGGATTATTTAGGTACCTACCTCTGGTTATAGCAGGTACACAGTAACCATTCATTGCATAAATCAATATATTGAGTACCTGTCTCAAATGTACATATAGTCGATATTTATGTACGTACGTATGTATATTTTAACTTAATAGAGTTCAATATGGATCACGTACTTATACCTACGTACATGTACGATATAAGTAAAATATAAGATAAAATTATGGATTGTATGTAATTATTGGTAAATAATGTCATTTATATTTATTTCGATTTGTTTTCACCATTAGCTTATAGTTTTTTTTTTTTTTTTATTTTGTTATTAATTTTAGAAATTGTTATTATGCAATAATATACGCTACACATTTATTATTTAATTAATTTTGTAAGTCTAAGCTAAATTGTGCCAAATACAAAACTTGAGTGAAAATAATTTATTTTTTTACCTACCTACCTTAAAAATTGTGCGCAAAAAATTTAAGTTTTTTTTTTTTGTTGGTGCGCGAATACATAACTAGTTTATAATTTTATAATATCGTATCTGTTTGACCACATCGAATTTATGACATAGTTTATAACTACTTGCAAGCAACAACGCCTTTTGATCCTAAGTCTTAATAATATGTACATATGTATTTATATGCATAAATATTATTAATAATTTAATGTTATGTGTTCAATGTAATAATTTGAGCAGAAAGAGATTCAAAACAATAAATAAAGTCTATATTCTTACTGTCGCGTGCCGATAAACTCGATCAATAACTAGCGCCACCTATCCTGACTGGGGCAGTACTAACATATACATTAAAACAGCGATTCCCAACCATTTTTTTCATGCCACCCCATTTACAACTCATATTAATTTCGCGGCCCACCCAAACCAATTCAATGTACCTAATTATTTAAAAAAAAAATATAAAGAAAATCATAGTTTGAATATGAAATGTTAAATATTTTGCAGCATGGTTTACACTACAAAGTAACTGATGTAAAAAAGCTCAATCCAAAACCAGTTCAAGAAAACTGCACAAGAAGTGCCTCAAATAAATTGACATTGAGGACAGAACAGATATGGCGAGAAGTTGTGGAGTTAGCCAAAAAAAATCCACCTAGGGTTAAGAAGGGTAAATCAAAATAGCTCAGTCCTAGTACAGACATTGATATCACTCATTGATGAGTGGAGTTTACAATATTATGTAAACAATTTTAAGATTTGAAAAACACATTAACATTTTTACGCGACCCAATTTTAGTTGCATACGACCCAAAATTGGGTCGCGACCCCCCATTTTCATCGCTACATTAAAATAATTTTTTATACTTACTCATTGTAAAAAAAGACATTGGTATGGATTCTATCTTTTTAACTGTTCTACACTTCGGCATTAGCTTACATCAGATGATTTGGCATTCTATTGGTGTTTATGTTTCTTTTTAAAAAGGACCTTGAGAATATTCTCAGAACATGATAATTTTCGAGAAATTTCTTATTTTAATTGAGAATTTTGTTTTTTGAGATAAAAAATTTAAATTAAATTATTTTTTGAATAATTAACCCTAAAGCGCAAAACGGACTCCGCAGTTCAAGAAAAAACCTATAACTTTTAAAGGAAAAACTTTTTCAACCGGAGTTATTTTTACTATGTATTTTTGAATTTTTTAAGTTTTAAAGAAAAAAAATTTATTAATTTTTTTCACACCAATTGTATACTCTGGCGTTTTTGTTATAAAAAAAATTTGCGCTATAGGGTTAAATAAAGAAAACTATTTTTTAACGAATGTTATGAAAATAAAAAAGTTTTCCAAAAATTGTTCAAACTGATTGTTTCTTTTCTTTTTTTCTTTTTTTTATGAAAAATTAATTTAATTTAAAATTAATATTGTTGCTCAAGGGGATGTGCCTTCAGCATTTCCAATCCAATTCATAATTTTTGTCTTATTTCAGCTTAAATTTCTCTTTTAGTAATTTCTTCGCGCGTGATATCGTGCATCGGTCAGTAACACAGGTGTGGTTTGTGATGGATTGATTTAGTCGATCGATTTGTTTTCATTTAATTATTTTTAGTTATCTTTATTAATACTTTTGATAAATTATTGTACTTATAATACATATTTAATAAGAATGTAACTCCTAATTATATTTTCTATATAATAAACTAACTACTAATTAACAAAATTCTCAGAAAATTCTTGAAAATTCTCCAGTCGAAAACTATTCACGAGAATATTTACAAAACACAAAATTCTCGAGAATTTCACAACAAAATGTCTGAATCAGAGATAATAATATATTCTTTAACTTTGCGAGAATTAAGTGTCGGAGAATATTCGCAACACTATATAAGTGACACTAAGTGAATTTTTGCCATATCGACCCTCTATTTGTCGATTTCAAAATGAAACAATTTCTACCACACTCGATGATTTTAATTTTAATACATTTTAACAAATAGATAGAAATTAAAAGTATCAATTTTTTAAATACTTAATGATAATTCACTCTAAGTATATTATGTACATATATCATGGTATGTGTAATGTAAGCATACCTGACATACCATTTTCAATTATTAATTAGGTATCTCGAAGCGCTTTATCAGAGCAACTTTTTTGTGGTAAAATAGTTCCGCATCAAAAGATAGTTCATATTGGTATGTGCCACCATATGTATGTACCACATCGGTAGGTATAATGTACGTACAATTGTACATTGGACATATACTAAGTGGTAAGGTAAGGTAAGGTAAGTATAGCAAACAAATTCAATTTTATATAACGACAGATCAACCAACATACTATCTGAGAATATGTGTGTTATTATGTGATAAATATGAACAAAAAATTCGGAATTATACCAAACAGTGGAAAATGTGTTTCTTTTAAGAAAACTGATCGTTTATCATGTGCGACTGTCCATGACAACCTGACAGTATTATTCCATCTGTCTTCTTACGCATAAAATATTTGAAATGCAAATGATAGTATTTTATTGATAATACTACAGGTTAATTGGATGATTTTTTCATCAAATAATTACTGGTTAGTTAGTATGAGGGCCTCTATAAATGGGCCCATTAGACATACCTCTTTATACATTTATCTTAATTGATATGGCAAACTCTTTTTTGTAGAATTTTCAGAGATAATTTTATTGTTGAGACTGTTTTTAAGTGCAATCTAACCACTTGGCCTCAGATTTAAATCAACATACCAGAGAAAAACAGTATTGCTGTATTACTGCTTTGTATTTGTTTATTTGGCAACTTTGGCGTGAAAATTTAAGTTGATATATCGAATATTTTAGAAAATATTAAATTTATAAATAAGTACAGGTAAAGAAGGAAAGTAGAGACAGAGAAAAACAAGTAAATAAAACAATAAGAAGAGAAGTAAAAAATGGAAAAAAATGGAAAAGCATCAGAAGTAATTTTATAAATTTTAATTTCATAGTATTGTAATAAACGAGAAATGAGTGCGAAATAGAGATGAATTAAAATGGATTGATTCAAGAATTTAAAGGTGTTCTATAGTGGAAGTATGTATGTAACATTATCGTCGCAACGATCGCCTATTTATCATCGATGTGGTAGTATGTATGGATTATGGACGATGATCGTGTCGCCATTTTGACAATAATCGTGTGTATGTGACCAAATGTCTATATTAGATACAAAAAATCATAAAACAACCTCAATTCATACTAACAATTCGGAATCCTAATATTGTTTCTCTAAAAATCGAGCATTTGCTTCAATTTCACCAAAACTTCCAAAATTGCTCATTAAAAACAACGTTTAACAACTCACTTTAACCCTAATCCTACTAAGATGTGTCTTTGAAACATATTTCATTTTAAAAACTCTCCTACTCATATATTACCGATCGGAGGCTTTATGTATTTATTATTCCAAATTTAAATTTAATAAAAATAAAAATTCCTGGCACAATCTACCAAGGTAAAAATAACCTGGTTGGATTAGGGTTAAAATATTTTCATTTTTTTAAAACAAAAACATCAAACAAAGGTGGGTTTGCACAATAGTTTATCATTATGACAGAAAATCTAGTAGAAGGCGATAATATTACGCATCTACTAGCAAATGCCGATGGGATCGTCTCATCAACGACAACGATGAGAAGAGAAGATAAAGTTACATACTTCCACTACTGTATGTATGCGAGCCCTCGAAAATAAATTTTCTAGTAAATATTGGTTTCTAAAAAAAAGGATCTACAAAGATTACTATTAATTTTCGGTTTAAACCTGCGCTAAAACTTACAATTTCACTGTGCGTCGTACCGAAAATTAAAAGTGTATACAATGAACGCAATAAAAACTAATATGTCTGTACTATTTCTCTTGTATATAGGAAAACATTTAGCAGTGCATGGCCCAAAATTAATTCCAAATATATACTCATATATATATACTTACATACATACATACATACACAAATTGTGATTGTACTATAATAGTTATTTTAACTTGCACTATTGAGCAACATAATATTGTTTTGCTTTAATAAACTTTTAGACCGAATCAGGTGATTGTCTTGTGGCAAAGACTTTAAAATGTTACAATTTCAGTTAACGCGACTACATAATAATCGCATATATCATTATTTTAATATATCTATGGTGCATTGTATGTATGTGGTGTGATATTTTACATTTTACAACATTAAAGACAAAGTATTATTTTGTAATATTAATAACAATAATCATATCTTAATGGTATTAATAATTTTAGTACCTTTTAGGCATTGAAATAAGACAAGATTTATAAATTTCCGTATATACACTTGATTGATGCTAACAGCATTTACTATGTACACTTTTCCACTTTGTTTGGAATTGACATCAAAAATATTCAATAATGCACTACATTAAAATGTATTTCGTACATTTATAGAAAAAGGCACTCAATTCAATTTTAGATTTTTTTATGTTTTCAATTTTGATTTGTGTCAATAAAAATTGTTGACGCCATACTGCACCATAATGTATAAGATCTGGATTCGCTAAATTATCAATTATATAAATTCTTCTATACAGAAATAAGTTTAATGACGTTGACAGAAATGCCAATTATTACTAAATATATAATTATATGTTTGATTTGTTTCTATAAGAAAAAAGTACGGCTGGAAAACAATTTTAAATGTGCATTTATTAAAATAATATATATGTAGTTTCATGCGTACTTGTTCCAGTACCTAATTTGATAATTTCCCACCATATGGTAGAGAAATAATTATCTGAAATAAAATAAAACATGTGATTATTAATTGATCAGAAGAATTACACGTACGATTTACAAATATTCCTAACATGCAGCAAATACGATAATAAATTTAATAGACGGAAAACTTATCAATTAATAGGCTCTGAATAAGATTTAAATATGGAATGAAATTTAACTGTGAAAAGACTATACCCTTGAAAGAGACCAAAATCATAAGTTAATTGATGATTTAGTATTTTTTATTTGAAAGAACCACACTTGTCTATCTTAACTATAAAGCAAAAAAAACAAAAAACAAAAACATAGATGACTTTAAATATAAAAAAATTAAATATCTACTTAAGATTGTGTTACGAAAAATTGATGTAGAACCCCTCCTTCCATATGTTATTGATCAATGTACGCGTCGTGCCTGGTACATAGGTACATTAAAATTAGTGAAATCTTTCAAGATATAATCTTTTCATTCGTAATGTATGTATATTGTATAAGTCATAATCTTACTATAAATATCCAGGACATAATCTTCTTTTCCCTTTTTTAGTGAGTTACGTGTGTATTGTAGAAATCCTGTACAAATCCAAACATTTTGAAAGGTAGTATGACCAGTCCTTAAAGAATCATAAAGCTATACTTTGTTCATAATGTGATCAGTAATTTTTCGATTAAAGATTTTTCTTTAGTGTTTTCTCTAAACAGCTGTTATCTGTTTTTGAAATTGTTAAACTGTCTCATTCTTAAATTACTACGGAATAACCGTCATTAAATGTATTTTACATAACACCATTGTATTATCCATACGAGTTTAAGATCCATTTTTTTTTCGTTCATTTTTATTACCAATTGTTATGACAGTTAAATTAACATTAAATACAGAGATAGAAATCTCTATCTATATATTACATAGGTACACCATCACATTACACAAGTAGTATGTATTTGCATGTTAATTTCACCTTCATGTAAACCAATTAATTGTAAAATTGTCACTTTCATTTGCTTTCGATATGCATTGTTCTTAAAGTAAAATGTATCTATCGTCATACTGTCATTAAATGCTACAGGTGCTAGATACTCATGTTAAAATAGAAAAGATTGATTCATTATTATAACATGACAAGTCACTTATACGATAGTAGATTGCAAAAAAAAAAAACAATAAAAAATAATGTTACGCTGATTTATATATTTTTTTTTTAAATATTTAACTAATGTGTATTACAGGTGTGTCAATTGGCACAAAACAAAACTAATATTCATCAACTTTCTATATATATGATCGAAGTGGATTTAAGAACAACACAGCCAACAGCAACAACAACAAAAAAAGACAATAAAAAAAGACGTTTGCTTTGCAATCAAGTGTCTGGCATAATTAATAACGAAATCAAGTCACCTGTTAATCACTATATTTGAAATGATATATCATTAGGCCTCATAAAACAACAAACGCAGTCATAAATTGAACACACATTATACAATCATTACAAAATTAATTCAAAATCATAATATCGTGACTGAACTAAATTAAATAATACAAAAAAGTTGCTATAAGTTAATAATTAGGCAAATGAATGGCAGCGTTAAGCGATAGAATTTATTCACTGCAAAATGCACCTATAAAGAGTGTCCGCGTGGTGGTATTTACAAAAAAAAAAAACTAATGATGGCAGTTACAAAAGAAAATGGCAGATTCGATAAGGGACCACTAAATATGAAGCATTGTCGTTCTGTCGGTATAAGAAACACTTTGAGGTTAAATAAAAATATAGTCACAAAACAAATACTTATCAAATAGAAACAAAAATGAAATGGACACTAAAATTACTAAAAAAAAATACCAAATTAGACAGAATAAAGTATTCCGATTTAAAATGGCCCCAAGTGTCAAATGTATATTGATTTGCGTTTATGAATTTAAAAAATAGTTATGGCGGCATTTTAAAAAAGAAAAAAATTATTTTTGAGTTGAAATAGTCATTTTTTAAATGAAAAAAGGATCAAAAAGTCTAAATTGTAATAATTAAAATCGAATTTGTACATTAAAGTTTAATATCTAGTTAAAAACAAATATTAATTTATCTACTTTGCCAGGCTCTTCCAATGACAGATCATCGATTCTAAAATGACTTCATTAGTTCTTTTCACACATTGTTGACCGGTGTAATTTCGTAAAAGCGGAATAAAATTTGATCGATAGCCTCAATTAGATTGTATAATAAAGATTTTATTAATTTTAAAGACTTCACCCTTTAAAGCGTCGGAACACGTAACCGGTCGATAACGTTCTTTTACCAAAAACGTCATATGACGTCCTCGGCCAAAAACGTCCGGTCATTGAATGACGTCTCCAGTCAACAATGTTCTTATTAAAAGACGTCATATGATGTCTCCCGTCAATAATATGTAAAAATCCGTCGCCATTACTTATATTTTGCTATAACAAGGACACTAATTGAATGTGGAAAAGGAATGTTGTCGATTAGTTAGAACCGTACGTTATATACGGTAAGTGCAAATGCACAATGTACATATACAGAAATGCCACTAGGCAACACAGTACTTTGCATGATTAGGTTAAATATACTTATACAGTTATTATTAATTATGCAAATAATTATTGTAATTTGTTAGTCATTTTATATTTAATAGTTTCTTACTAGTTAATTTCTATCAATATCTGTAAATCAATGAGTATCTCGATAAGAACAACAACCGCACAACAATAATATATAGTCTACTATTATAGACAACTAAGTACCCACGGATTCGTATCCCTCTATTTGAATATTATATAGCCCCGTCATATATAATGCTCATTCATGCAAAACAAAAATTCATTTTATAATAATAATAATATAGCCAGAGGTTGCATAATGCATATATGCGGAGGATTGCTGTACAAAATTCATGCCAATCAACAAATTCTCAAAATCAATAAAATCATAAGCCATCATTATTGAACACATGTGCTGCTCGGTCATATATCAAGGCATACATATCATACTCGGTATGTCGACTTAAATATATTCAATGAACAATCACAACAGTTGGGAAGATACACCATGTTGCATCATTCATTTTCACACACAATACATATATAGATCGAAATGAATATTAAGATCAGTGAAGATCATTGCTTCAAGGAAAACAACTAATTTTTCAACGTACAAGGATAATCGGAAGTAAAAAAATGGTCAAATCAAGTCCATCGATCGTAACTGTTTCTGTTGTTGCAAGCAAATAGAGGTAGGTACTATACTCATCGCATAATTATTGTTTAATAATGACATATAAGTAGTATAGGAGGTGGTAGAATGTGGTGTCCGGTTGCTCTCTTCAATTTTATCAGAAAGAGACGCTCATCAAATGAAATATAGTGATCACTTTGACTTTTGACATCGTGGCATCATTATGTCTAAAGAGTTTGTATTTTAAACAAATTAATGCAATTTATGAAATGGCCAGTGGTGTTTTACGATATGATGTCATTCGAACAAGTAAAATATCTTGTATAGTAACGTTATATGCCTTTCCTTGGGGCAAAATATGACTTATGTATTATATAAAACTATGTATGTAGGTAAATCTACCTATAATACATTGAAATTAGTGGTCTTATACTTATGTTATACTTTTGCGGGGCCATAAATTAAGTACCTGCTATGATAGGCAAAATATTTACGGTAAAATGGACGTTCTATAGAGAAAGAGAAGAAAAGATTTGGCTAACAGTAAAAAAAAGCACAACGATTTCTGGATCTGATACATTTTATTAACAAAATTATGGTCATATTTTATAATTTAAATGTTGTGTTCAAAAGAGTTCAGGAAATATTATACCAGGAAATATTCCTACGGTAGGTACTTAGGTATATGAGTAATAATATTGAATTATAATTATATATGGAGAATAGAAATTCAACTATTAGCAATACACTGGATGATCCATTTAACATTTAATGGAATATTAGTCAAATTTCCAACACACAGTTCGTATTTTCGCTTAACTTACGCCCAACTTTATTCCCCGAGTACTAACACTAGTTCGAAAATGAAAATTTAGACTAGCACTCGATACGGTACTCTCCCATTTATTTACATCGAAGTGCTATTATGGGGTGCACTGGGATTAAAGTACATGCCGAGTCCTGCGTAACAAAAACGACGCTCCGAACTGACACTCCGATTTGATTAACAAAACGGCATTTGACATAAGTTTGATTGCGTTACGTGTTTTTATTTCAAAATAACTTGGTTTTTGCTATTAGTATCGTCATTGTCGTCCAAAAAGTGCCAATCGTCGAACACCTTTCACTCACCATCAAATGACACATTTTCACTACCATAAAATAATCAACAATAAACACAAAACAACAATCGTCTCACGTCAACAAATGTCGTCTCAGCCAGCATTGGATGAATGAATGAAATTGGCTAAAAACTGCGTATTTGAGTCTCAGCAGCACCAACGTTCTGGTGTCAGCAAAAACAGAGTGCTAACAAACACTAATTCTAAAATCGGAGTTTTGAGGCCTTAACACCTCATGAATGGATCGGAGTGCTTGAACTTGATCAATAAATTGGCCGTTAGCTGTTTCTTTCTCTCCTGGGTAAAAATTTATTGAAATCGATCAACTTAAAAGGTCACCATTTTATAAATTTTATAAATTTTCGTTATGTTCTGAGTTAGTAAAGAACAGTTTTTAAAATTGCCATATAGTGTAAACTTATAAAAAACTATAGCTTCAAGACCGGTATGCCGATCTTGATTAGTTGGGGCTTATTTTTAAGGTAAATGGAAGCTTTTTGGTAAAAATATAATTAAACTAAGTTTTGGAATGTTTTCACCGTTTAAAATTTAAGTTAAAGTATAAAAATAAATAAAAAATTAAATTGTATACAATATCTAAGAAATTCTATTTTTCTATAGAAATTTTCTATATTAGTTTAGCTTGTGGTAAAAATTTGGCAGATTAATCAATTTTTATTATTCAAGTTTTATTAAAATAATTTATAAAGTTTTTATTAACCAATTTGCTAGTTTTTATTAGACTAAACATTTCGAGGTCTACAAAATGTTTAGTTTAATAAAAACTAGCAAATTGGTAAGCGTAGTTTTTTCTAGAATCTAGAAGAGTTTGCTACCCCGAATTAGCATTTAGTTAGCGCATAGATCATGGATCTCTATTAATGATCATAGATCTACAAAATGCTTAGGCTGTCCAATGAAGTCTAGCAAATGTGTAAACGAAATCTTTATAATGTTCCCCATCAACAATGAGCTCTTGACAGTCTCGATTCTCAGTTTCTCGATAATTTTGGAATTTTACTAACTACCGTGGAGTAGTCAGGCATCCAAACCATCTAAGCCTCGTTTTTTTACTTTACATCTTCCTTCATTTGCAAAAAGTCTTACCCTAACAATGAATGAATATGATGAAAAAATAAGCTACAGGAACAGTTAGGCCATAATTATTTAGAAATTTTTATTTTCTTACTTATAAAAGATGCTGTTTCAGATTTTTTTATATTGTCATCCATGTATGTTGTACCCAGTGTATGATAGAGAGTTTGTCCAATACCCGATATAAGTTGTGCCACAAAGAAGATTATTTGAGGAGCATAACTTCCCTTGTAAACTTCACATATTGCACCATCTTCACCTGAAGAAAATTACAATCTCATTAGGTATATTTGAATAGAATTGTTATCATTTACCATTAGTGTTGCATAACGTTTTCTTTTTTTCGGCATCCAAAACAGCAGCCGTTGCATTTACATCAAAGGCTGCACCATGCTCTAATGTTAACGAAAGTGCATCGTCACCAGATCCATAGATTACGTGCGGA
>JANSTT010021284.1:0-45196 GCA_026745375.1 Platyura marginata | reverse complement strand
CAACATTAAAAATTTGGACTCGGGACTCGTCGAGTATTAGAGTCGAGTCTCGAGTCCGCGTAACTACCCAAATACTCAACGAGTCCGAGTCGAGTCGAGTCGAGTCCAGAAACCCTAATTACCTGTCATAATACGTAGATTTAATATTTATCGCGGAACAGGAGCAACGCTTATTTTGTATCGGGGATATATGTTTATATGTATACAAAAAAATAAAAAAAAATAATTATTTTCTTCGAATACAAGATCCTAGGCCTAGACCATTAATTCAAATAAAAGACCCATTACGCTCTTTATTCGAACAAAAGACAAAGAAAACAGTAGAGTTATTTAAACATTGTTTTCTATTGATATTTTTCCTAACTTTCCTTTAGTTTGATAAATATTTTTTGGTGGAAATTTTTTTTGTTTGTAAATGCCTAGGCTCGACTCTTTAAATGTTTTAAATAATAAAAATTTGACCTAAATAGACGAAACAAATATAAATTTCGGTTTTTGAAAGAAGCTCAAATGAATTTCAAGTAAAAATCTGAAGATCTCATTCATAGTCAATATTCAGAAATATTTTTGAATTACATAATAAAAAATTAAAACATGGAAAGAAGTTCAGCTATTACATATATCAGTCCGGATCCACTGATGAACACAAAAAACTATTATGTTGTAGTAAATATTACATTTATATACAGAAAACCATCGATGTGAATCGATGTGCATTTTTTGTCACGCAAATAAGTATTCATTCGAAGTGCTTGTTTGCAAACAAAAACGTCAACTTAGCTCTGTCAAAATCAAATCCCTTATTGTCGCAACAAGGAGTTAGTAGGTAGTTAGATTTGGATAACTTTTAATAAATATAGGAATACATACTTACATACATACATACATATCATTAAACACTTTTTATACTACTTTTGAGAAAATCATCAATCTCAAAAACAATATATATTCAAGATACTCACAATAAGAATACAATCAAACACACAAATGGCGGAGATGGTTTCTATGTAATTGGAATTTTTAATAGAACTAAGACCAAAATGGCTCAGTGGTTGTGGTAACGGAAGTGCCTGGTTTCGATCCCTGTCTGAGAGTAAAGTGTTTTTCTCTCGTATACGGAGTTTTGAACCTTGTCCCCGAGTGACATAGATTTAACTGTAGAATGGTCCAATTCCAATTCAAATATTTTGTAATAAAACGTGTAATGGGTCAATTTGTCATAATCATTAAAATGTGGACATACATAGATAGTTGCATATACTATTTTGTAGAATTTCAAAAATTAAAATGGCGTCTAAATAAACAGAAAATAATTACGCAATTTATTTATTCATGACACAAAACCAGGATTATTTATGAATAATAATTGATTATTCATACAGCCTATAATACCTACCCTTTACAGATTTTATACTAAATAGTATTATCAAAATCAACTATATATTTTATCTGTTTGCCATTCCATACCCTGCACCCTTAAACACAAAAACATTAAATATAGGATATTTTAGGTACATATATACAGTGGCGGTTCGTTCGTATTATGTATTGGACAGCAAAATATTTATTTATTTGCAATGGAAAAGGAAAACATTTTATTGGCGGTTTTTTTTTTCTTTTTTTATTTTTTATGTGAACCAGAAAAGGTCTGTGAATAAATTTATTTTTATGTTAACCCTTTCATGTGTTGCAATAAATTAACTTTCTTACATCGAAAATCGTTTTGCAAATTAAATTTGTAAGAATTACTAAATATTCGTAGCATTTTAATAATTATTTTATGTGTATACGAATGGTGTTCAGCTACCACTGGTTGTCATAGTCCCCTTTTATTATCTTTGTACGGATACTCAAGATAACTTCCTTCCCATTTTCCATTTGCCCTTTTATAACAATAATAATTCTATCAGGTCTGGAGTTATTGTTTTGTTGCAGAGCCAATATTTCTTGCGGTTGATGACGATGATGGTGTGCGGCTGTAGAGATGTTGACAAAAAAGGTGCCTCTATAATATACCATCTTAGAGATTTGCTTGAAGAATTCACAACAATATATACTAACTATTGTGAAAATACAAATTATTTCGAATACATAATTGAATGGAGGAATGGAGTGTGTAGTGAATGGTTGGTGTGTTGTTTGTTGTAATAACAGAAGAACTAAAATGACTGGAAAACAAAATCTAATTTATCTAAGTATGGAAAATTTGTATTTTGTTGTAGTCAAATATACATACACTGTGAAATATTTACGAAAGAAAATTTAGATTTGGAAACTATTTTTAATTAAGGATTTTGGCAAAGAAAATAGATGTTAATGGTGTAAATTCTTGAAAGGGTTTACCCACCGTATTTATGGTAAATAACCAACTATAAGTAGCAATTTTTAATTAAAAATATACATACACACAGACACACGCACACATGAAAGTATCCCAAATCAATAAGGGCTATTTTTTTTTTGTACAAAATTCGAGCGGCGTAAAATAAAATGGGGCCATAAATTAATATATTACTGAACAGAGCATATCGAAGAAAATATTTTTCCCAACAGAACAACATTCTAACCAACATTAAAATAAGTAGGTAAATGAATTTCATTACCTCATCAAGAGAAGAGGTGTAGCAATATTAATAAATACAGGAAGAGTTTTAAGTCAATACATAGCTACCTCTTTATAAATTGCGGTTAAATTGTTAAATTATTAGAGAGTCAATTCCGGTTTCCATAAATACAATGGGTAATTAGAAGAAGGTAATCGATTGCAGCAAAACTTTGCTTAGTTACCTACTTACAAAAGAAAACAAGAATTTGCCCATATAGAGGAAACAATAAAATTTATTTCACAAAGATAAATAAAATATCGAGCAATTAGTATACGTCGTTTTGTGGAGTACCCGAGGATGGGTATATTGAAAATATAGGGGTAATAATTTGAAATAATTTTTAATTTACTAATGAGTTCTGTTCTGGTCTCTTGTGGTTTGTATTAATTTGGAACATTGACAGTTAGAGAAGAAACAATATGGTTGAGTTTCAGTTCAATAAAATAGAAGTTTCAAAAAAGATGCAAACCCCATATTAAAACAATAAATTAACCAAATTAATTTCTCCTCTATTTTAAACATTAGATTCTAGAGTGAAATAAATAAACTGTTTGGTTAGGGTTCTGCACCTTTTTTGAAATTGCCATTTTATTGAAAAAACTCAACCATATTGTTTCTACTCTAACTTCCAAATTAATACAAAATATTGATAATAAAAACTAAAAAAACAATTGCATTCATCGATTCTAGAATTCTAGTTAGCTAAGTCGTTCATATCAAATAGAAGGAATCCCTAATTTTTTAGTTTTTTATACAAAATATGCAAAACTGCTGTAGTTCTAAAAACAAAGCTGATTTTTTAAAATAAAAAACAAAGAAAACATTTCCAAAATGCATAAAACAGTGGCGACTCGTGAAGGTATTAATACAATTATTAAAATTAGGCCCTCCATCATAATATTCAACCTTTTATATGGAAAAACCGTCCGTATAAAATGGTGAAGATTCAATATTGTGCTGACGGTGTATAGAAAAATGGATTGAAAGTAATTTCGTTAATAATGAAAAATAAAAAAATTAGAATTACAATTATGCTACTTCCGATGCTGTTGAATGTGTACCTATGTAATAATTCTTCACAGTATCGTCTGTTCAGTTTAAAAATTATTATTTAACACATATTCTTAGCTAATCGATTGTGATTGTGACACAACTAATTCACGTTTATGTTTTTTTATATGTTGCAATAAACCACCACTTTGTGTAAAATCTCGAGCACAAAATTCACATTTATATGGTCGTTCACCTGTATGCACTCGCATATGTTCAACCAACGAACCAGATTGTGTAAAAGCTTTGTTACAAATTTCGCACTGAAATGGCCTTTCGCCGGTGTGTATTCGCACATGTCTAATCAAATGTGTCTTGTACGAAAACAATTTCCCACAAATATTACATAAATGTATTTTCACTTTATTCAATGTACCTAATTCGTTTGCATGACTTTTCATGTGAGTGATAAGATTGGAGCTTTGTGGAAATCTTTTTTTGCAAATTTTACATGGAAATGGTCGTTCACCTGTATGAGTTCGTTTGTGTATGGTAAAAACGGAACAATGCGAAAACCGTTTATCACATATTTTACAATGAAATGGTTTGTAACCGGTATGTAGTCGCATGTGCAATGACAGATTTTTTGATCGACCGAAATCCTTGCCGCATACATCACATTTGTAATTGAGACCATTAACTTTGTGGGTTTTTCTATGTTTTTCAAGACGTTCCTTTGAGCTGAGCACAATTTTACACTGTTTGCATTGTAAACGTGTATCGCCAGTGTGGAAAATTTCATGTCTCAGTAATTCTGTAGTTTTTCGAAACGCAACACTACAGTACTTACATTTGTAAGGTGTTGCACCGCTGTGAAGTCTTAAGTGAGCTACTAAATTAGTTTTTCGTTTGAAAACTTTCTTGCAAATTATACATTCAAACAGTCTTTTTAAATGGTCCGTCGACGAACTGAACAATACACGTTTTTGAGACGATTTCCTTTGTTTGATTACTTTTTTAATTAACCTGTTCCTTGTTGTTCTATTGTCTTTAGTGTCCTTTTCATTTTCCAAATCTTTTCTGTTATTTTCATTATTTTTCTTTTTATTAATTTTCTCGAAACTGCCTGAAAAACTGATGGCACTCGTCGTTTCAATACAATGCTTTGACAAATCCTTTAAATCATTGTTTGTGATTTCTTTGAAACTGTTTAGCTCAAATTGCGTTCCATAATCATCAGCCAATGTAACAGCTAAAGGATCGTCTGGGATGAATATAACAACTTCATCATCGTCATTAATTCGATTTTCCATTAATTAATTGAGTTTCAGCGCCACTATAGTGTGTAGCATGTTCTTTTGTCAACTGTAGTACATGCTGCTGCCAGCTCAAATATCTGCAACAAAGAAAATTGAAAATTAGTTTGTCTATCTCGTCTCTGTTATTCAGTTATACTTCAGTATATTAAATACATTAAGGAAAATATTAATTGAATTTTTATCAACGTTGTCGTCTTTCATTAAAGAGTTTATTAGACCAAAATTCGTAGGTTTATCACACAAAATTCTGTTTTACTAAAAATTCAAACAAAGTTTATAAATTGCAAAGGAAAAAAGTTTGTGTGAAAATCTTTTGCGTTATCATCATCAATGTGTGATGTTGTGTTTTTCTATTGTTTAGTATAGGTACAAAAATCTTAATTAGTCAAAAACTCATTGTACAAAATTACTCTCTGTCAGAAGCAGAATAAATAATTCTATACATACTACTAGCATAGGTGTATGCAAAAATTATGTGATGTAGGTACAGTGGTCGGTTAATTGATCATACAAATAATAGGTATTCATTCAGACAGAGTTGGCCTCTAAGTAATTTATTGCCTGGCGTAATTTTTTTTAAAAAAGGTGCTTTTGCTCAAAATTCTCTTCCCCACAAAAAGCTATTTCAAATTTTCTAAATATATTCATATGGCCTAAGTTCCAACTGAATTCCGAGAAAAAATCTTGTGGAAATTGACATTTAATTTTGGAAGTTTTTGAACATATTTTTTCCCCCTTTGTAATATCTTGACGGATTGCGCAATTCGTAAAATCAATTTAGTATTTTTCTTTACTTATTCAATATGTTTAAATACGAATTTTGGGACAGTCTGATACTACATCAATTGGACTACTAGGCCCAACGCAATCAATCATTTTCTTCTATTTTTTTTTTCGTTTCTTCTTTCTTTTTTTTTGTTTCTTATTTTTTTTTTTTGGACTGTATTTATAATAATAATAATTAAGTATACGTAAATCATAATTCTTTTAGTTGTGCATATGTTTCAACTTTAACTACACCTACCCCTCGATTTGCACAGTAGATACGTTCTACGACAAATCCCTGTAAATCGAAACCGTATACAATAAGACACAACATGCAATGAGAGCCGTTCAATATAAAATAATAGAAATAAAAGTTTTTTTTTTAATTCCCAAACCGTGTAAATCGAAGAACGTGCAAATCGAAGAACGGATGTATTTAATTTCATTTTGTCTTACTTCTAATGGAAATTATTATACTTTAGTTGTGTCTACATAAAGTTTTAATACTTAGCTTAGCTTTACTATGTACAATACAGTGCGTAAATAGACCCTAGGCCTAAATAGTAGGTATGTATTTATTGAAATGAATAAATTAATAAATATTTAACTTACAAGAAAACATTCCTATTAGGTTTTTTTTTTCTACCACAAACAGTCCCAACTCGGCTAATTATTTATTATTATTGGCTTATTGTTGTTTTTACTTTTTATGGTATTTGGTTAAAAGGTTAGGTGGAAATAGATCCTCGCTGGTTTTTGTGGTTATTATAGTAATAATAGAGAACTATATATTTATATTAGCTATTTTACCTACATAACCTAAATACATATGTAAGTGGATCAATAAAACAACCATAAATTTTTAATTACATAGTATATAGTATTTAATTTGCTACAGGCTACACCAAGTAATTGCAATGAAACTTTATGTGAATTTTCAGAAATTGTCTAAATCGATAACATAGAGAAGTAACGTTGCTTTGTAATTATTATTTTGCTATAATAATAGACCATCGTTTTGCCGTTAGTATACATACATACATAACATACTAAGTCCTTTATTCCAATCATGAAAAAAAAAAAACAAAACAAAACAAAACAAAAATCGATTTTCAAAACAATTGTTGACGATAGAAGTACAATACAATGTACCATTTGCCCAAGGATTGGTCTATTATACTTCTAGATGGGTATAGGTACATGAACTATGTACTCTCTATTGAGATATGTACGATGTACGTACATACATACATAAGTACAAAATGATGCATTAATTTTTTATGTGTCAATTTATTTTCATTAACGGCTTATTACATTTAATTCTCTTCGAGTTAAACCAATTAATTGATACTAGGGACTGCTTGTAATATATACATTAGTGAAGCATGATTCGGGTCATTATGTTGTGGTATTTTGTGGTAGGCGCAAAGAAATTGGTTAATTTTTATTTTTTTCTTTTTTTTTTCTTTGTCGTTTCGGCCAAGAATATTTTCTAAACAACCAAGGACATGGGGGAAGCCCTTTCAATTACTTATATGTAATAAAATCAGGTCATCTCATTTGATAAATACCGCTATTAACGAAAGTGATACTTGTCAAGGAAAGAAGCCGGTAGACGAATGGGCAACTATAATTTAAGGGAAAAAAAAGCTATGCGGCAATAATTAAAATGTCTAGTATTAGCCTTTTCGTGTATTGTAAACATATAAAGTGGTTAGTATTTAAAACATTGACCAGAAATGTAGTTAGGGTTATTCGCAGAGGGAAAGCGTATGATTTAAGTATGATTGAGTTTTTAATTTTAATTTTTTTAATTGTGAGATTGAATTGTAGTTTTTGTAAACAAATGAACATTTTTATCACCCTGTAAGTTTTTAATGAGTGGAGATGAAATTTTTTTGTAAAACAGAAATAAAATTTGTAGAACATAATTTATCATTTTGATGGTTATTTGTCAAAAAACCCTAACCCTCATTTTTCAAATTTTTCAGGAAATAAAAAACTAAATATTTTTTTCAAAGAGAAGATATTTACCGTTTAAATAGCGGGAAAAAACTATATTTGTTTGTGAAATTTAGTTAAAATTGTTGCCAGATAGAGTGAATTACTAGATTTAAAAAAAAAACAATTTTTGAAAAAATCGATGTTAAATTTAATTATCCTTTTGGCACAATAAATGCTTAAATAATTGAAAATGTTTTATTTTGCTTAGTTAGGTGATTTATAATTAAACTTTAGAAAAATAGTGTTTAATGTTACAAACTCTTACCATTATGAAGTTAATTTAAAAAAAGATCATTGTCATTTTTGTTTGGCATTCAAAATACGTAATATTCACACAGGTTAAAAAATTTCTAGGTTATTTCTATTATCAAAAGGCAATTTTTCGCGAGTGCCTTAAGCATTTCCTAGCGAAATTTTATTTTGAAATTCTATTTTGAAATTTTCTCTTACACGGACGATGGACTTTTAAAATGTACACACAATGACACACCTATTGTCGAAAATATTATTACTATTATTACATTCTAAAAACTAGCATTAAAAATTATTTCGGTAAAAAACTCAAAAAAAAACGTTATTATTTATTAATGATGTCAGTGTAAGTACATCATTAATAATATACTCCTATGTACACTGTACAGTGTACACTCTTAGTAATATTTATCCTTTTTGAAATGATGTCGAGATTGTTGTTGAGATATTCATTTCTAAAACCATAATGATATTTTTGTATATTTTTCTACTATATTCTGTATTTTCTACATACATATGTGCAGTTTATGGCAATAGTTGATCTGCTATCAATGCCCTGGATACGTCATTGATTTTGGAGAATTTATTTATTTTAGTAAAACATAGTAAAAGTTAGCTAAAGAGCAATAAATGTATGTTTACAAATATATAATCAATAAAATAATATAATCAACACCAACAGCAAATTAAAATTAACGACCAACAACATTATTCATTTATATTGTATTAATAAATTTAAATGGTTTAAAAACGAATATATTTAACCTGAAATTACCATGGTCTTCTCTTAGTAGAATATTAGAAAGTTTGTTTGTTCAACTGCTGTAGAGAATATCAAAAGAAATTCTTATATTAAATACATAGTAATCTTGCTATAAATTCCATTTTCGACCAATTATTTCAATTTATAATAAGACTTTGTTTTTAGTCGACTAATTAGTGATAAATAAATTATCTGTTTGCCAACCCAAAAGGATTTTCTTTTTTACGGCATTAATATAAATTATTTTTAAAAGAAATATTAATTAAATTAATGGAAAAACAAACACATCGATGGCAAGTCGTATACAATGTCGATAATGATTAGAAATACTTTACATAGTTGTGTAGTTAAAACAAAGACACAAAAAGTCACAAAACTGCTACATCATCAATTTAAGTAGTACATCTATGTTACGAAGTATAATAAAAAAAAAACAGGTAATTAATCAACATTTTTAATTTTTTCCTTTTGTTGTACTATATGTGTGAATGTGTGAATGTTCGTTCTATTTTTCATGTTTAAAAGGAAATTATGTTTATTATTATTTTATTATCGTAAATACATAGGTGCAATGTACATTACATACATTATGCAAGAGATTGGTTAGGGTTTAAGAAGGAGTAAAAAAAGATTTACAGTGTATCTATTAAGTATAAAAATAAAATAATTAAAACAACATTTTCATTTCATTTTAATTAAATGATATTGAATAGTAAAGTTAAATACATAATTATGTTTTGTGGTTTTGTGTACATACTTTAGCTATGTTACATTGTACAATTGAATCAATTATATTATTGATTTAAATTTTTTTTTAATTTTCTAACTTTCTAATGTAAATTTGACTCAATATAATACATATAAGTACATAAATAATGGTTAATTCATTTTCGATGGCATATCTTTTAGGGGGAGATATTGAATTATTACGAATCTCGATTCTACACTATTTATAGTATGTAAACATTATAAAAACATTGCAATTAACTAAAACAAATTATGTGTAATTATTTCTTTACATATTTATTATTTCCAGTATATCTTCTACCTAAATATGTGTAAAGACCGAGTAATATTTTGGGTCTAGGTACCTACATGGAAAACTGTATCTTACCAATATGTTGTTAATTAATTCTATGTATGGATAAGAGCCTTTTCAGTTCTTAGGTTCTATTAATTGACAAACTTTTTTGAGATGGTTTATCTGCTACCCACAACAATGTAACATTATGGTATTAAAAAAGCTAGTTCAGGAATGTTCAATATTGTTTAATTAATTTTCAAGAACCTTTAACACATCTATGAAAATCTACGGCTATCAAAAATAAATCAAATTTACTTCTAACTACAAGCGTCTGCAATGGTTTTATAATGGAAATTAAAAATTAATTATTTATTCCCTTTCAGTAAAAATTATGATATTAAAAAATGTTATTTACATACCTTCAAAATATTTCTATAAATAAATTATTGAATTTGATTTATTTTCGGTAAATAATAATAGAAAACATCAACAAAAACACAAATCACAACATTATTTTTGACAGCTCTTTCTACTACAGTACTACACACTACTCTCGCTCAGTGCTGTTGTTTTACAATTTGTGAGAGTTATAGAATTTTACCAAAAAAAGGAGTACAAATTTTCGGAGTATTGCATGAAAAAATTGACGAGCAATAAAAAGGTCATTGCATTTTATGTATTGTCTTTCTCAACAAATTCTCACCTTCTAAGTTTATCATTATCAAGTTGTACTATAGTGAAAGTCGAATAATTTTGTCAAATTATTGCTACTAGAATGTACACGTGAAAAAACAAATGCAAATTTTAATAAAAACTAGTCAGAGTAGTATAGCAGTATGACATAGTAAGGAGTAAAAGTACCTTCATATGGTGTAAAACGACAGCACTACTCTCGCTACCAGACCAAAAATCAAGTTTTTATCGATAACCATTCATTCTAGTACATTCGTACATCTGATTTTTGTTAATCTCGTGACCCAAATCATTATTATATTATTATTCGCAATTTCACAATTTAATAAACTCTAATTACCTACATATTTATTTCGAAACCCGATATGAATACTGTTTGTGCCTTTGTTTAGTTAATTTCTACTACATTCTTGAAGAAAATAAACATAGAAAATTTGAATTTCTCTGTCTTTTAAGCTTTTATAGGAAAATGTTGAGAGAATGCAATGAGAAAAATAAGTCTTCCGAGAAACAAACCAAACCCTATTTGCACGTGTAGTTTTCGCAGGAAACAGCTGGATGGCGCTAATTTTACAGGCAAAGCGAAAATCGGGAAAAATTCGAAGGAAAAAAAAAGTAATGAAACTACCACTAATTATATAATTGGAAAGAGAACGTAGGGGTTCCCTATTTTTTCAGTCAACCCTCGCTATGTAGAATGTTAATTTATAAATAAAGTTTCCCTTTATTAAATCCTACACAAATCTTTTTTTTAAAAACAAATGAAAACCACAATTCACCACTAGATCTATGGTCTAACTCTCAAATCGGTCAAACTTCCTTTTTTCACCAATTAATTGGCAATTGCAGCCGTTAAAACAATGTTTACGTTTTTAGTATATTAAAAGTTACTAAAGAAAGATGCAAGTAGTTATAATATGTAGTACATCATGTACAATTAGGCATATATTGAAATAGTATTTTGAAATAGGTAACGAAATGGTGTTAAATTACATTTTAAGTGATTTGGCATACGTTCCTACGTAAATTATAATTGAACTATTACAACATTTATCATTTCTTCAAAAATTATTTTAATTAGTTTACAAATAAAATTGGTATTTAACTATAATCTGCATAACGATACGGAACGGAACAGCTACCAATTTACAAAATCTTCTTAATAGAGTAATAAACTTATTCATTTTTATTCCCAACATTTCAATATCCTTTATTTTATAATGTAAATAAATAGCAACAGTTTGTTGAAATTACCAAAACAATATAAAAAAATCTCTTCAAAACAAATACCAATTGACCGAAAATGATAACAAAAAAAGGAAAAAAAAAACAAAACAATTTCAAATTTCATATGTTGGCAATGTTTTGTTAAATCAATAAATATTTTCATCAAGAATCCAAATGAAATTTGTTTGTTCAACCGATAATTGAGTAACAAAATTGTATTAAAAATTTATTTAAAAAATATTATTAAAATTGACCAAATATAATGTTTGTTGCTAGTACTAATATGCGTGATGATTCTGATGTTGAATCTGAAGAAGATATTTCTGAAGGCGATGTCTTGCAGGTAATGAATTTTTAAATATATTACTAAAAATAAAATGAGTAGATTTATTTTCAATTAGTTAATTTTATTTTTTAAATTAATTAGTTCATTACATAATTAACTTTTTTTTTTTTTATTTGATAAAAGTTCTACTATAGGTACAAGGTACTAATTTACCTACATAACTTTTATGGGACAAATATTGATTTAACCTACTCCATTTTTTATTTATGAATAAAAAATAAAATTTACTAACTAAAAACGTCCTTAAAAAGAAAATAAAAAAATTCCGCTGCGGATATAAACTTTTTAATAATGATTAAAATGAAAGCAATTTATATAAGATGATTAGAAAATTTATAAGCGAAAAATGCTTTATATGCAAGAAAATCTATTTCGGGAAAATCATCAATAATCGTTTCTAATTATAAATTTTCAGTTGAACGAATTTTACTTTAAATTATTAGATTATCCGCAATGTTGATGGACATTGCTTTAAATTGTGAAGAAAAGTTTTTGTTTTTAATAATAATCAAACTGACATTTTTTGAGTTTGATTGAAGAAAAAAAACAGATGAAGAAAATATTCTAATAATTAAAGAAATAAATAAACTTCAATTTCAATTTGATTTTATTTTATCGGTACTGTACTGTTTGTATTGTTAAGTTTCATATAAAGTCTGTCAGTATAGGATACATTGACTTAAATAATTAATTTTGCTACAGCTTGGCTTATATACACTTAAAGTGATCTAAAAACATTAAAACATTTATATTAAGACAATTATTTCAAAATATGTTCAGGTATTTCAATTGCGTAAAACCAGAAAATGGCATAGATCCTTTTGGATCATTTGTTTTCTGAAAAACTCCAGGCGTATTTTTATAGAGCAGGAAAATTTGCGTTGTGGTAATTGGTAACAAAATTAAAAGTACAATCTGACCAGACAATGTGTGGGTATGAATATGAATGGTAAAAAGGAGATATCTCAACTGGTCGAGCTGAATATTATTTTTATAATTAAACACTACCGAGATGTACTAAATTGGAATTTTTGGAGACTAACAATTTCTAGTTTTTATGTAATATTTTTTTATACATTTGAATATACTTGACGAAACACAACAACATTTTTTCACTAAAAAATCCCGCCAAAAACATATTTTAAAATTTCAAAATTATTTTCAGAATACACACTGAACACAATACAACAAAAAAGCAATTTGCGACATTTTTGTAAATAAAAAAAATATTCACAACATTTGCACAAAGTTTTGATTTTGGGGCAATTATTTTTATTATTTTTTGTTTTTTTTTTGGGAATTTTTGACATTTTGAATTTTTGACAAATTTTTGAATTTTGATAAAAATAAAAATGGATGAACAACAGAGACGACGCGAAGAATGCGAAAGAAAGGCTAGAAGAGGAGAAATGGATCCACGGTTGGAGTTTGCTTTTCAGCTACTCATTGATGGTACCGGTCTGCCACGTCATCAAATAATGGATCATATTTTTGAAGGAGATATGGTAAGAATCGAGATTTTTTTTTGTATTAATAAAATAGTGATTCCGGTTTGTAAATTCAACTCAATAAACATTAAGAACTTCTAATATCTTAGATGTACTACATATCTATTAATTAGACATTATCCTTGATCTAACTATATTTTTAAGAATACGAACCATATTTAGTAAGTCGTATAAATTTTGAGGTTGTTCGGTGTAGAATCAAAACCATATCACTTAGAGATTATTTAAATAATTTATGTAAATATTGAATATGTATGTAATTATGTATGTAAAATTGAAGATTTACATGAAGATATTGTAATTATTTGCTCGGATGTTTGTACAAATCCTATATTCATAGTTATATATGAAAAATCTCCTTATGCGTAAATTTGAAAAGAAAAATCTTCTATTGCGTAAATTTGATACGACAAATCAAAACATTTTTAAAACTGTGTACATACATACATACATACATACAAAAATACATACATACATACATACATACATACATACATACATACATACATACATATGTATATATAATAATTAGCATAAATAATATAAAAAAATATTAATTATACAAGTTGGATGAAATCAATCAATTGTTTCTACCAAACCTGAGAACCAAACTACTTTGGTTCTATCAAGAAGTCGATGAACTTGAATCGGTCGTAGTTCCCGAAGCTCCAAAACCAGGACCATCAAGAGCTGTGACATCCAACATATCAAAAACACCGCAAGGTAATTGAAACAAATAAATATATAACTATAGGTAGGGGTTGGCCTTGAAATAAACAAACATAAAAATCAAAATTTCCAAGCACAAAATCTCCAAATTCACAATCGCCAAGTACATTTTACGTTGTAAGTGTCTACACTGCACAAATCAACTAATTGATAACCTAAGTATGTACTGTGTTAATTAACCTACGTACATCGGCACCAAGGCATAAATAAACATATTTTTTTTACTAAAGAAGTATTTAATCAACATTTTAATTTCCATTCAAAAAAATCTCAAAAATGTGACAAAAATTGTTTCTTATTTAAAACTATTTATCTTACAAAACATTCCACCTAATATGTAAAATATTTCTCTTAAGGCATTTCACCAGCTGGACCCGTTGTAAAACACAAACTATTTCTTACTGATGGATGGACTTGTGCATTTACTGGAGTTTGTATTTACATGTTTCGAATTAATAACACAAAACAATTGCCAGAAGAAGGATTCCAAAAAGATTTGTAAGTTTTGTACAAAACTCATATAACAACAGACAATTTCATTTCATTCCTCTTTATACGGGCTTTTTGGGATACAATAAGTGAAATAATTGTATTTATGAGCTTTGTGAGGTGTAATTTTTGGGTTGTAGATTGTAGAATTATACCATAGGAATGGTTAATGGAAATTATTCAAAAATATTCTATAGAAAATTTCAATATAAAACAGTAGGTACCTATAGAGATAATATTGAACGAATAAACGGAACCAAATAGGTTGATTCCGAACCCAATTATAAAAGTATTTAGCGGTGAAAATCAAGAACAGTTTAATGAATAAATTAATAATTTTCTGTCGTACGATTGGATTTAGATTGTTCAAATAAAACCAAAAATTGTATAAAGAGGATGGATGCTTTCGTTATGACGTCATTAGTCAGATTATTCAGTATTATAGAAAATTATATCATAAAACATTGAAAAGTTATTCAAAATTTGTAACCTTACATGCTATAATTAAACCGGGTTGTATTATTTTTTTTTTTAGTATTTAGAGGAACGGATTCGTACTTTTCTCAGCCTTAATTTTCGCGAGTATTTGTGTGGCTAAACCTTAATTGCCCCCTTCAAAATTTTTTAAAAAATATTCCATCTGACATCATGTTTTCTATACAATTTCTATTCAAATTATCCAATTTGGTCGTCCAATTTTTGTTCATATATTTATTCGAATCACCTTGACTGTGGAAAATATTTTATTTAAGAATTCTTGATCGAAGGTCTAAGAGTACGGGAACATTTTTTTCTCCATGAATTTAATAAACATTATCTTAAAATTCTTATTTTTAACGTGTTCGCTTACCTAATACCGGTGTCTCTAGTTTTAGTGGGTTATACGTCCGGAAAACATTCATAATTATGTAGAACTCAATGTTGACAAAATTTATTTTCACAAACTTCCACATTAAAAAAAAATTAAAACTTCATTTTGAATGCATCACGCACTGTTTTATATAATTGGTCATTTTTTTAAAAATTTTAAATTTAAACTTATGCACAACACTAGAGATATTTTTTAACCATTTTAATTAAAATTTTAATTAATTTGTTTATTATCATTAATGGAAATTAACAAAATTACATTTAAAATATAACAACCAAATAATTTCAATAAAAATATTATTCGACAATGGATGACATGAAAAAACTCACTCTCATTGACTATTGAATATTTTAACCGTTTTTTATTGTTAAGTTGGTTGCAAATAATTTTTCGTAAGAGAGAGAGAGAGTGCGAGCTTGGTGCGTATATATATGTATATATTTATATATGCATATGTATCTACTGAAATAGTACAGTGAGGTACAAAAATAATAATAATTAATGCGATATTATTTTTTGTTGTTGAGGAAAACGTTGATCCGAACTCAAAACGGAATTTCATGTTTTTTTTTTAAACAACTAGGTATTATATAAACTATAATTAATTAATTGTAACGCCATTTGTGATCCTTGCACCAGAATCCCTCAAATTTATTCTATCTGCCTATCAATCTATCTATAATTAAATGATTTTCTACATTATATTCGCGTTACTACATAGAAGTTGCTTTTTAATTTCTATAAAAATTTATCTAATTTCTATTTAACTTTGTAATGTTATTAATGACATACATACATATATTACATAATTTGTACATTGTACATATATATGTAGATATTTCTGTAAAAATTCATGAATAATATTTTATGCAGATTAATATTTATTTTGTCCATCTTTTACAAAGAATTCATTATTATATATGTACTGTACAATATACCTACCTACGTAAGTTTTTCCTGTAGAAAAGTATTTTCCTTTTAAACTTATTTGATTTTGGAAACAAAAATTTTTTTAGTATATTATTTTTAGCTTGTGCGCATTGTATAAGTATATATTTATATTATTATATTTATATACATATATATGTATGTATATATGCAATGCACACAATTAAACATACAACTGTACGGTAAACGGTAATAGAAACTTTTCCTCCACGCTTTAGAAAGTTTTTTTTTTTGGAATGATTGTAATTTTTTTTTTTTTTTTTAAATAAATACATGATAATGAAAAGGTTGCTCTTCAGTAAAAACAATTTTATTTTGTCCATTCCATGGAAACAGAAAACTTTTACATTCAACAAAATTAAGATCATCTTAAACGTCGTTCACTTAGGCAATCATTAATGTTAAAAAAGAACTTATTTCCAATTTATAATTATATATCTATAGATAGATACATGTATTGGTCAAAATTTTGCCAAGGGGTTCTTTTTGGAACTTTGCACCAAATGGTTGAGGACTGTTTGCGTAAGCAAGAACATCTTTAAAAAAAAAAAAATAGCGCCACGCACCAAATTGCCTAGGGCTAGCCTTATATATAACCTTATCGATTAAAGCAATGCATTAGGAAAGAATTTGTTCTGCGGTCTCGTCCTCTTTAAGGCAGAAACATTTTATTAGTGTCTTTAAAATTTAACAAAAATTTTCTTTAAAGAAAATGCCAAAAAATCGTTATCCACTTTAAATAGCTATGAATCATACTAAACAATGATATTTTCTTTAATTGTCCTATCCTCTGGATGGGTCGAGAGGTGGTAAACAGCAATAAATATAAATACAAAATATTCAGTTTTTACAGAGGCACGTGGCGGAATCAATTAAAATTTTTGGAATGTACCAAGTGCTAAAAGTTATTTTTCTTTCACATAAATATAGATACTGTGGCGTAATAGACTCAAGACGGATTGGATTAGTTGCTTCCGTAGAACGAATTGTAGAATTTGTGTTTATGCAAGCTTTGGCTTATCCAAATCCAGAAACGGACGATGATGATTTGGGATGCAGTCTCATCAAAGGGCAATTATTGCCCGGATTAAGATCATTTTGTAGTGCACTACGTGTGTGCGAACAAGTTTGTGAACACGTCAATGTGTTTGATGATGGTAAACCAATGTTTGTTAAAATTGATAATTTAACGGAAGTGAAGGAGTTAGCCAAGAATCAAGAATTTTGCATGGAACTAGAAGAGAAAGTATCAAATTGGATTAAAGGGATAATAAAGGTATTTGATAAAGGATTCAGTGGGAATTTTTGGGTTTTTTTTTCATATAGAAAAATTGATTGTAGGTTTTAATGGAAAGTGATCAATTAAGGAAGGAAAATGATACGAGTGGACCACAGGATGAGCTTGAATATTGGAAACGTAGAGCGGCAGAATTTTCACAGCTTTTAGCTAACTTACAAGTTAAATAATAATTAATGAATCTCATAAACCCATAATAAAAAAAATTATATTAGGATAAAGAAGTACAATCTACACTGACTTGCTTAACACTTTCCAATTCTAAGATGATGAGATGTTGGAAGGACACCGATAGAAAAATCACATTTTGCTACAATGAAGCACGTGAAAACTCAAAGTTCATACAAGCCATGGAAACATGTTGTCATGCTCTATACTTAGATGATCCTGTAAGTAGATTATTGTTTATTTAATCATTTTCAGTTACTTAGGAAAATGTTCTTATTTTAAGGTTAATATGAAGGAATCCATTCTTAGCTTACTACAAACTGTTCGGCTTATTTATAGTGTTTCTAAATTTTACAACACATCAGAAAGAACATCCTCACTTATGGTTAAGGTATGCTTATCCAAATGTTCCAGTTTTTTTTTTTTTTTTGTATGATAATTTTGTTGTTGTTAGATCACCAACCAAATGATAGAAACTTGCAAATCTTATATTACCTATAGAGGTAAAGAAACAATTTGGTCACAAGATCGAAATTTAGTACGCACAAAACTTACAAATTGCATTAAGCTCAACCATATCTATCGAGAGACTTACTATAGCGTTCGGGAGCAACCATTCATTCCAAATCAGACACCATTTGGATTTTCGGAAAATTTCGTTTTCGGCAAATTTGATACATTCTGCGAACGATTGTCAAAGATATTGTCAATGTTTAATCTGATCGATGATTATAATCATTTGTTTGAAAGACGTTTGGAAGGTTTGCTTTTAGGTGAGGCATTAGAAGAAGCGATGAACACATTTGAGGAAGCAAAGAAAATAATTTTATCGAAGAAATACGATTATCTGGATCATCGTAATTCCGATTTTAATACTGACTATCAAGCATTTATGACCAAAACAGATGCGTTAAAGGAATCGGTTGGCGAAATGATTGAATCAAATTTCGATTCAGTGTGGGAAACACCACAATGTATTCGATTTTTGGTGAGATTTGAAAAGGTACGATATTCAATGTACAGATAATCTGAAGATACCATAATTAACACCAATTTTCATTCTGACATCTGAAGATTTACAGTAAAAATGTTTTTTTCTTTAAGGTAAGCGAAAAAATACCACTAACCATGATGGATCAGAAATACCAACGAATACTAAAGTACAGCGAGAAAGATGTTCAAAGAATTTTAACACTATTTCGTAAACAGCGAGATGATCCTCCAGTTCCGAGAAATTTTGCACCAATTGCCGGCCGAATAAAATGGTGTCGCTCTTTAGACAGTCATTTGGCTGAATTAATTTCAAGTGTAACATCTCATCCAGTACTTCAAACGCTATCAGCAACCAAAGATTTGGAAAACAAATACTATTCCGTTAAAGTAATTTTAAGAGAGTATGAAGATGAAATCATAAATATTTGGTTGGATCAAGATGTTGGTTTTGATTTGCATATTTTTTCTCTATAGCAAATTCTACACAAAAAAAAATCTTATTTATTTTAGGTGGCTGTAGCTGATGCTTGTCTCGTTCAACCAGTTCTTGCATTACAATATGATAGACTTTATGTAAATTTACATCCCACAATTCCACTTTTAATTAGAGAGGCTAAGTGCTTGGCTAAAATGAACATTGAACTACCAATAGTAGCGGCAACTTTAATGACCAAACAAAATCATTTTAATACAATTCAAGACTCCTTAAATGTAATTCAACACAAATATTCCAAAATAAAGTAAACAATTTGATTTGTAAAATTACAGGATTTAATTAAAATGTTTCTGAGCACCGTTAAGCAAGTGAAATTAGAGGTTAGGCCTTTATTTTTACCTCAACTGGTTCAATTGACGTCAATGCTAAAGCCTGGCTTAACATCAATTAACGTAAATTGCTTTGAACATTTTTTGTGGTTGATACATTTCTTATGTGGTTTTCATTGTTGATATTTAGTGGATCAACCCGAAATGGATGGATTTCTATGAAAGGTGCAAGGAAGCTATTGAAACATTCGACATATTAGTAGTTCGAGTACATGATATTTATTCAAATCGAATTTTGAACGTTTTGATGTCAATGCAAGATGTAACTCTTCAAACTGTTCCGTCAGGTGAGATTATTACTATAAATGTAGCCATTTTTTATTGCAAAATAATTGAAAATTAATTCCAAATTTTGTATTTGATATAACAAATATGTGTACGTGTAACAAAAAGGTGACATTTACATTTGTTACATGTAACATAATAAGGTATTTTATTTGTAGTGAATGGTTACTTATGGTCATTAAAACATTTGGAATACTATAGAATACATAGAGAGATTAACAGACATCAGACACATAGTTATGTCTCTTTTGCTTCCATAAGCAGATAATTTTGTTAAGTTAACTTAAAAACTCCACATACATATATATTGAGTGGATACCTAAAAAAAAGATCATTATATCCCATCATTACTGTTAGAAAAATCATAATTCTGGTCACTTTTCAACTCCCTAATTTTATTATAAACATTTAAAAGTTTTTTCCTGCACAGGATATGGTTAATACAAACTAACATTTTTGAAAAATCGAACTCTACTGCCTTTAACTTACAACCACTAGAAGTATACATATACTCCATAAAAATAATTGCTGGTTTTACTCGAGTGGGAATTGAGGACTTAAAAACACTAAATCATTAAGATAAAAAACAGTGAAAATATTTGTTTTTTCAGATGATCAACTTTGGACGGTAGAAGAATTTCTGGAGAGGAGCGAAGAAACTTGCAGGTTAATTTAGTCTCTAATTAATTCATATTAAAAAAAATGACTAATGAAAATAAAAAATCTTGAAATAATTTTGTGTTGCTGTAGGTAATTAATTAAGCATCAAATAATTTCTGCAATCGACTGTAATATTCGCAATATTGCAGAAAACTATTTAATTAATCATTCTAACATCCATTCTCTTTGAATTTAGGTTGGCAGCCATTGAACTGAATCGTAAAAGTAAAATGGTATCCGAAGCAGTAGAGGAAGTTTTGAATTTAGTGCACAATGCATCGCAAATATTTAAAACAATGATTGGAGTGGAAAATGTTTTAGTCATTCAAGGTAAAGATCGATAAATTGTAAGAAGAAAAAAAATATTTCCCTAATGAAATTGGTTGAATTAATGCTGATGTAACTACATTTATACTTTTTTCTCTTTTAGAAAATTTCAATATTAAAATTGTTATAATTACCTACAGACCTAATAATTAGACTTAATTTTTAGAAGAAACAAAAGCTCCATCACCTAAGACAAAAGAACAAACTGAAGAGTCCCAAAATCAACAGCAGGATTGGAGTATCCTTTGGTCATGTTTCGAAAATCCACTATCGCTGCTATCAACAAGTGGTGGTCTTCCTAAGGGAATGCAGGTTAGCCTAATTAGTTAAGTCAACTTTTGTCTAAACAATTGTTATTGTGTAACAACTTGGGCAAAATAAAGACACGTGTTGCAGAAAAAAAAAATTCTGCAAAAAAATAATTAAAAATAAATTCCAGGATATGGTCAACAATGCCGTCTCTGAAATGAGACGATACTACAGTCGAAAAGTAATTGATGTACTTATTAAAGTTACAAAAACTTCGCTAGATATGCTAAGAAGAATTTTCATCAAAGACTCAGGTTTTCAATCAACTGACAGCAGCAAATTTCCTACTTTTTACGTACGTGCACATTTCAGATTTCATTCCAATTCCGAAAAAGCCAATGTTTCTGCTTCATTCGACGCTGATGATTCCAAATGTTTCTGTTAAACCAAATTTGGACGATCTTCAGGAAGCACTAACAATGGTTGGTCGAAATATTAGTGGCGTATCGAAAGGCGTCGCACAATGGACAAGCGGCAAGGAAAATGTAAATCTGATAATTGTCTTTGGGGAATCGATATCAAAAAAATATGTATAATAATTTTGTTTAGGCTGCAATCCAAAATCCTAGACCCGGTCGTGGTAATCAGGATGACAAAAAATCACGACGTCGTAAAATGTACTGTCTGCAATCAGAAGAAAAGCCACAAATACCGCATATGACCAAAAGTTTCTACAGCTATGTAATGGATAACAAGGAAATTGTTAAGATACTAGCACTGCTATCCGCATGCACGAAAAATATTAAACCAGATTTTCAATTATTTATAAAACGTTGGAAGCCATATCATTTTCTATGGAAAAATGAACGAACTACAAGGGAGCTAATGGAGTATGGATTACATGAGTTCGAATCATCGTTGCGTTATCTGGCCGAATTGGATGCCAATTTAATTGTAGAACCAGATATGGCACATTTTTCACATTGCATCGCTGTTTCTACAGATAAATTGAAATTTGGATTGACCATCGAGATTAAATGTACATTTCTTATTAGATTAATTATTGGCTTAATAGATTTTATTAGATTTCATTTTTATAGCCTGCACTCATAAAATTGGACAGGCAATGAAAAAGAAATACAAACGGGAAATGGACTATGTGTATGCTGTTATAAATGAAATGGATCGTAAATTGGATAGAACAATAAGGGATCTTGATGATGTCCGAATGGTTATGGATACATTGAGTAAAATCAGAGAACAAGAAGTTGATATGGAATTAAAGATTGATCCAATTGAGGTAAGTGATAAAAAAACTATATAACAAATATGAAAAAAGTGAGACATTAACATGCTGGATCACCATTTTTGATCCATCTTTAAACTTTGTAGAACACAGTGTCCGTTGAAACGGTGAAAAAATGATAAGGAAAGGGTAAGGGAGGGATAGTTTAGTATGGAAGCAGCGTTTTTTATAAAAATTTATTTATTTTATTTATTTATTTATTTTAAAGATCATTAGAGAAGAAATTTAAGATTTTTCATTTCTTTATTTTCGCCTTTTAGTCCATTTTCTTAAAATAAAATTGTTTCTTTATAGAAGCACTCATTCCATTGCATATTAGAAGTATTCGTGCCTGATATATATAGGCACTTATCGACTGAAATTAATTTGTATCTGCACAAAATAATAATTTTAGATAAAATATTAAAATTTTCTGAGAAAAGTGGTTTTTAGTGGTTAAACATAAGTCACTATACGAACGTGATAAAAATTTTTATCGCCAATTTTGTAAATGTTCACCGAATAAGTATTTATTTTTTGTGAATAACGATTAATTTGTTACCGATTATGTTTTAACAACTGAGATAAGTTAACCATAGATTTAGTATAATATTTACCAACGATTTATTGTTTTACCTAATATGTAGAAAAAGAAAAAATTTACTGAACCAACTCTACAAATTAATTTTATTTGCGATTTAATTTCATTTTGGAAGATATTTTTTTGAAGCTACATAGTCTACTTACTAACCTTGACAACTATATAGATAAGTATTTATGATTGATTTATCAGTCGACTTGGCTTTTATAATATTTTTTTATGAACCATTGTTATAAAAGGATTATTTGTATGAACTCTCAACAAAAATTGAATAAATTTTATTTTATCGACTTTAGGCAGTTATCAATGCTATAATCTACAATCTACTATATAAACTAAATCCAACCATAAGCTTTCTTTAGATACTATATTATGGGTAGTAAGTATATACAGGAGATAAAGAGAAAGATATGTTTCAAAAGGATTTATAAAACAATCCTTGTTGTAAGCAATACGATACTATCTACTATATTAAGAGGCACCTATTTACCTACTTTATGCCTTTAGTATGTACATATGTTGAATGTCAAACTTGTATTAATATTAATAGAATATTTTTGCTAATTTAACGACTTAACAAAATCTAAATCGTTTTAATTTATATATTGTACAAACAAGTGTTCATTCAATTAGGAATTGGTTGGTTTACATGAGATATGCTTTGAGTCGTCCTTTGATCATTTATTTATTGAAGAAATAAAGAGGGAAACCTCTGAGATATTTATTTTTTCTTATTATATAATATACATACATTTGTACATACTATACAATCATGCATATACATACATATATAGAGAGAGAGGTATAAAAGCTGTCTTTTACATGAATAAATATCTACTCCAGTTGATTTACATTACATTTAAGTATTAGGTACTTTCCAAATAAAAAAATTAAGTTAAAACATGAAAAAAAAAAAAAAAAAAATCTGCCAAAACCCATCTCCCACACACAAAGTACAAAGGACTTTTGTTAGATACATGTAATGGGCAGGGCATCCTTTAAGTAATTCTGAATAAACCTCAGGCGCTTGGTGAAATACCTAAACATTGCTCTACATGGTGGTTTACAAGTTGAATATTTAAGTTATTCAGAAGTGAAGTAGAACAATTTTTCTATATATATTTTTTTTTTCCTTGAAGAAACCCTTTTTTTTTTAATGGAATCTTTGATAGCGTCTTACATGTAATGTATATAACAAACTGTTCGTTAAAAATATATTTTGAATTATTTTTAGTAAGAATTTGGTCTGTGTGGTATTTAAAAATAAAATTGCTTTTGTAGTAGTTAACTAAGGTAGTTAGTATAGCATTGGGCAGAATTATTATTGAGCAGAAAACTCAAAATAATGTAGAATATTTGGGATGGAGAAATTGTGAATCGTGGAATATATAGATGGCTTATATACAATTATACAATAACGTATTGAGTTATCGGATGGTCAAATATTGCAAAAAAACGACATTTTAAAAACAAACATTTTGTGATATTTTTACTATAGGTGCAGGCGTGCAGGGTTACGTAAACATCAATTTTATGGAATAAAAAAAAATCGATAAGAATGAGTTAGCGAGTATTTGTATGTATATATGTAAACCATCGATATCAAGAATTTGCTGCACGAAAAATGTACTGCCCAATCGCAAAAATACTTGGCTTCCAATTCATTATGAAGACAGCACAAAGAACCTTATGTCTGCTCTTGACTAATTTTCTAATTTCTTTATTCCTTGCACAATTAATCGTGGATCTCTTTAACAACAACACGATCAAATCGTCCTGTCTCTAGCAATACCGCCTATCTGACATTTTTTTGTTGAAATCCGTATTTGTACAGATATCATTACAGTTCTTGTGGAAAAGTGTTTTATATGTTTCTCCTGAAAAATTTTAAAAATGTTAGATAGGCGGTATTGCTAGAGACAGGACGAAATAAGAAAATTGCTACAAAATACGAACTTTATTTTCTCCTTGGGTCACCTTATGTTTTGACTGTCAATATCTGAAGTGGTGAAAATCATTTAAATGTCCTAAACACTTTTATTCCTTATTTATGATTAAAATTATTAAAAAAAAAATATTTATGCTTTGGCAATTCAAAATTGAGAGTAAAAATTAAATTTTATTCGTGATACCGAATACTGTGCAGTCGAGAGCAGGCTTTAGTAACGATTTTTTGTTTAAGACTATTCAATTTACTTCAGTCTTTAGATAGAATATGTTATGTTCCAGTGCAAATGAACTGAGTTCAAAAATGTCACAATTAAGAGCATTTTGTTGGGATTTTATACCTCTCCTGAAAAAAAAACGAAACAACGGGCATCGAGGAACATCTTTTTGTACCCTTCAAAAGATCAACAATTATGATGTAAAAAATGTCTTGATTTTCAAACAATAATGGAATTTTCACCTTATAAATTATTAGTGTGAAAGAAAAAAAACATTAAAACGATCTTAAGTAATTTCTCTTATTTAAAAATAGGAAGCATTCAACGTTTTGACCAAATACGATGTTCAAGTGGAACGGGAGCATTTCGATCAAGTTGACAATTTACGGTATACATTTCAGCAACTTCAAAATCGAGCTCTTCAAGCTCAGGTTCAGCTATTAGGTATGCAAAAGCCCAAAAATATAATATCAAAAATGTATATAATAATCAAGTCTGATGTTAATTAAAAGAAATGCAACCAACATTCGAATCTGAACTTAGAAAAAATTTGGACAACTTCAAATCGGACAAAATCGAATACGTTCAAGAATATCGGACGGCTGGTCCAATGCAACCAGGACTTACACCTAGAGAAGCGTCCGATAAGCTTATATTATTTCAGGTAGGTTTATTGGAAAAAAAAATGTAATAAACGAAAACTAAAAATTTCAAATTTACAGAATCGTTTTGAAGGACTTTGGCGCCGACTGCAAACATATCAAAGTGGTGAGGAATTATTTGGATTACCACAAACCGATTATCCAGAACTGGGGCAAATACGAAAAGAACTCAATCTGTTGCAAAAGCTTTATAAACTTTATAACGACGTCATTGATCGTGTTAGCAGCTACTATGATATACCTTGGGGTGAAGTAGACATTGAAGAGATAAATAACGAACTAATGGAATTTCAGAATCGCTGCAGAAAATTACCAAAAGGGTAACTATTTTCTAAATCACATCAAATATGTATTCTTCATTTGTACATATTTTTAGCCTCAAGGAGTGGCCTGCATTTCATGCTCTCAAAAGAACTATTGACGATTTCAATGATATGTGTCCGTTGCTAGAGCTAATGGCCAACAAAGCAATGAAACCACGGCATTGGCAAAGAATTATGGAAGTCTCAAAGTACATATTTGAATTTGATAGCGAAGGTTTTTCATTGAAAAATATCTTGGAGGCACCATTGCTGAAATACAAAGAGGATATCGAGGATATTTGCATATCAGCTATGAAAGAAAAAGATATTGAAGCCAAATTGAAGCAAGTCACCAATGAATGGTCTGTACATGAGCTTCAATTTATGACATTTAATAATCGCGGTGAATTGTTGCTGAGAGGTGACACAACCGCTGAAACAATTGGTCAGCTTGAGGATAGTTTAATGGTTTTGGGATCACTGCTATCGAATCGATACAATGCACCGTTTCGCAAGCAAATTCAACAATGGGTCTATGACTTATCGAATTCAAATGATATTCTGGAACGTTGGCTTCTCGTTCAAAATATGTGGGTATATTTGGAGGCGGTTTTTGTTGGAGGTGACATTGCCAAACAATTACCCAAAGAAGCAAAGAGATTTTCAAAAATTGACAAATCATGGCAAAAAATTATGCAGAGAGCTCACGAAACACCGGGTGTAGTTGCATGCTGTGTTGGTGATGATCTTCTGAAGCAGTTACTACCACATCTCCAAGAACAATTGGAATTATGTCAGAAATCATTGAGTGGATATTTGGAACGGAAACGAATGATGTTTCCAAGATTCTTTTTCGTTTCGGATCCAGCATTGCTGGAAATTCTTGGCCAAGCATCAGATTCGCATACAATTCAAAATCATCTTCTATCGATATTTGACAACACAAAGAATGTTAAATTTCACGATGTTGAATATAATAAAATGTTAGCCATTGTATCCTCAGAGGGGGAAGTTATTCAGCTAGATCGAGCTATTCGTGCCGAAGGATCTGTTGAAACTTGGTTAACATCGCTATTGGTATCATCTCAACAATCATTGCATTCAATTATTCGAACAGGATTTGCTACTATAAATGATCCCAATTTCAATTTTGTCCCTTTCTTAGAGAAAATGCCAGCTCAAATTGGTCTGTTAGGAATTCAAATGATCTGGACAAGAGATGCAGAGTTAGCGTTAATTCAAGCCAGACATGAAAAGAAAGTGATGGCTGAGACAAACAATAAATTCTTGGAACTTCTTAATACGTTGATCGATCAAACAACAAGAGATTTAACGAAAATTGAACGAATTAAATTCGAAACGTTAATTACGATTCATGTACATCAAAGAGATATTTTTGATATATTGGTATGATCTTTAGTTTTGATCTTAGACACTTAATTACAAAAAAAAAAAAAATTAGTTTCGAATGGGAGTCCGTTCGGCAAATGATTTTGAATGGTTGAAACAGTGTCGATTCTATTTTAAAGAAGATCTCGACAAAACCTGGGTCGTTATTACCGACGTTACTTTTGTCTATCAAAATGAATATCTTGGGTGTACGGATCGGCTTGTCATTACACCTCTAACCGATCGGTAAGTCATTTTTTTTTTAATTCTTAAATTAGAATTAATCGATATGTCGTCATCATTTAGGTGCTACATTACTTTAGCTCAGGCACTTACACTTAGTATGGGTGGAAGTCCTTGTGGACCGGCTGGTACGGGTAAAACTGAGACGGTTAAAGATATGGGTAAAACTTTAGCAAAATATGTTGTTGTATTTAATTGTTCAGATCAAATGGATTATAGGTGAGTGTTAGATAACATTTACTTTTGTACCAAATTAAAGTAAGATAAATTCCTCGTTACTGGGGTGACGCAAGCTAATTTAGAATTTGTTACAAATAAGTTACATAGATTTTGGTGTGTAAAACATTTGGCAAATAATTATCGACAACGGCAACAAAATAAAATATTTAACTGATCATTTGTTAATATTCATTTAACAACCCTGCATGCCGTCAGATATCCCAGGCGACAAACACGGTTACATTGATTTGACCCTTTTTTTATTTTTCCCTAAACACACAAAAATTTTCTCTATATATTTACATAATATATTTATTCATCCATGCCGTTATTTGAATTACTAATAAACACAAATCACTCCACCTTAATTGACTTTTCTACTATAAAAGTATAAACCTAATTATTAAACAAAAATATTGCCTGGGGCTATTTTTAACATTTAATATTTAAAATGTCATTATTGTCGTCAATACATTAAAATTGATGTTTTATTTAAAAAAAAAAAAAAAAAATTCGGGGGTTTAAGATTAATGGTTATGTACCTATTCTACTTAAGACAACATCTCAAATTTTACCTTCCAAATTTAAATCATACAAATTTGTTAAACCTACGATTCCGTGAATAAAACCATTTCAATGAATGCTTGAGTTAATTTAAAAATGCTCTTTATTTCGTTTAAAATTAAAAGCAATTAGAGAAATTCTTTGTTCCGCCATAATAATTTTTTTTTTTATCCAATTTTTGTTTACTAAGTTTGATAAGGGGAGAATAAATTATGCGATACCTGGTCCTGATATTTTAATTAAATATATATGTATGTATGTATGTATTGTATATATATTGTATGTATGTACATTAATTGGTGTAAGAAGTATTAAAAGTGAAATATCACACATAATGTCATTAATATTCTTATAAGTAATGTAAATCTTTTGTGTGGTATTTTTAGATAATTTTTGTAAAAAACCAATATTGATTAATAATCTAAAATATCCTGGACCTGAAAAAAAATTCCTACGACACTCCTAAATTAATTGATTAAAAGGAAGTATCTAAAAAGGAAGTATCTACTATATTAACTTTTGTATTTCAGAGGACTGGGACGTATCTACAAAGGACTGGCACAATCAGGCACATGGGGATGTTTTGATGAATTCAATCGCATTGAATTGCCTGTTCTATCTGTTGCTGCACAGCAAGTTGCTGTTGTACTTACAGCGCGAAAAGAGAAACGGAAAAATTTTATTTTTACCGATGGTGATCATATTGATCTAAATCCCGAATGTGGAATATTTATTACAATGGTTACCATTTTTTTTTCTCTCTCTCTCTCTCTTTTACATATTACATAAATAAATGGATACATTATAGAATCCAGGATATGCTGGCCGTAAAGAATTGCCGGAAAATTTAAAAATTCAATTTCGTACAGTTGCAATGATGGTGCCAGATCGTCAAATTATTATTCGTGTGAAATTGGCTTCATGTGGATTCTTGGAAAATATTACACTGGCTAGAAAGTTTTACACTCTCTACAAATTGTGTGAAGAACAGCTGACTAAACAGGTTAATTGAACATAATTTTATTTTCTCGGCCACAATTTGTTCAGTATAATAATAAAACATCTTAGGTGCATTATGATTTTGGTCTTCGAAATATTTTATCTGTCCTAAGATCACTGGGAGCTTCAAAACGTCAAAATTGCAAAGATAGTGAGAGTACAATTGTAATGAGAGTATTGCGAGACATGAATTTATCAAAATTAATTGACGACGATGAACCACTATTTATATCATTGGTAGCAGATTTGTTTCCCAATCAGGTAATTTTAATGAATGAATACCGAAAAAATGTCCATCACTAATTATGCACCTCTAAACATGCAGACAATTGAAAAAACTGTCTACTCTGAATTGGAAACATCTATAGGACAAATTGTTGAGGAGTCTGGAATACTTTATCATCCACCTTGGGTTCTTAAATTAATTCAACTTTATGAGACACAGAAAGTAAGACATGGTGTCATGGTATTAGGACCAACTGGAGCAGGAAAAACGGCATGCATCCATACACTTATGAAGGCACTAACTGAAATGGGTGATGCTCATAGGTTGGCTAATTGGTATTTTAGTTGAATTTATTAAATTAATCCAAATCTATTTTCAGAGAAATGAGAATGAATCCAAAGGCAATAACGGCCTCTCAAATGTTTGGTAAGTTGGACGTAGCGACAAATGACTGGACAGATGGCATTTTTTCGGCCCTTTGGAGAAAAACTTTAAAAATCAAAAGCGGTAATTTTAATTATAATTCTTAGGATTAGCATTTTGATGATCATTTTTTGCACCATACTTTTGTGGGCGGTCAATGACGACATAATAAAATTCCTATTAAAAACCCAACCATTCTTTAGTTGAACATATTTGGCTGGTGCTAGACGGGCCCGTGGACAGTATTTGGATTGAAAATCTCAATTCGGTTCTTGATGACAATAAAACTCTAACTCTGGCAAATGGAGATCGTTTAAGTATGGCTCCTACATGTAAGATAATATTTGAACCAGAAAACATAGACAACGCATCACCAGCCACAGTATCGAGAAACGGAATGGTCTACATGAGTTCATCGGGTCTCGACTGGAAACCGAGTAATTTAATAAAACTTTTTGTTGGATCTTAACTTGTCCTAACTAAGTCAATTGTTTAAGTATTATGTGCCTGGATTAAATCGAGATCGCCAAGAGAAAATTCTGTTCTACAAGAATTATTTGATCAATCGTTTGGTGTTATGTATGCCTGGCAGACCCAAAATCTTCATCCAAAAATGAATATTCTGCAATGCCACATTATTCAACAGATGCTTTTTATTTTGGAAGGATTGATTCCGCAGCCTAAAGAAGAAGTTCAGAATGTTGCTCAATCAGTGCATGAGAGTATCGATGGTATATTTTCTGAAAATCAATAATTTGATTAAAACCTGTTTTTAATTAATTTATTATTTATAGATGAAGCGCAGGACGAGCATCAACCAGAAGAAAAAACCGAACTTTACTCTCCAGAGCATCTACACCGTTTGTTTATATTTGCTATGACATGGAGTATTGGTGCTTTGTTAGACACATCCGATCGAGTTAAAATGGACACATTTATAAAGGATAAATTCCCCAATTTTAATTTTCCTCAAGATGAAAACTTTCCCAAATCGACGATATTTGATTTCTTTGTGTCTTCAACGGGTGCATGGGAGCACTGGAAATCGCTAGTCACCAACTATGTTTATCCAGAATATGCAACGCCAGACTATCTAAATATTCTGGTACCAATTGTAGATAATGTACGTATCGACTATCTAATTGGAACAATTGCAAATCAAGAAAGAGCCGTACTTATAATTGGTGAACAAGGTACGGGTAAGACGGTAATGGTTAAAAATTTTATGAAGAAGAAAAGTCCAGAGGTCTGTATGGGTAGGTCGTTTAATTTTTCTTCAGCTACCAGTCCATATCAGTTTCAAAAAACCATTGAAAATTATGTCGAAAAAAGATTGGGCAACACGTTTGGACCTCCCGGAGGTCGAAAACTTATTGTTTTCATTGACGATATTAATTTGCCGCAAATAAATGAGTGGGGCGATCAAATAACAAATGAAATTGTTCGACAAGCAATGGACATGAACGGTTTCTATAGTTTAGAAAAGCCAGGTGAATTTACGAGTATTGTTGATGTTCAGTATGTTGCCGCAATGGGATTGCCAGGTGGAGGCCGGAATGATATTCCCTCCAGATTAAAACGTCAATTCTGTGTGTTCAATTGCAATCTTCCAGACAATGATTCGATTGATAAAATTTTCTGTGTTATTGGTGAAGGTCACTATAATGCAAAACGACAGTTCCTAACCGGAGTTAGAAATTTGGTCAAAAAATTAATTCCAATTACTAGATATTTATGGCAACGAACGAGAAATAAACTGTTGCCGACGCCAGCAAAATTCCATTACAATTTCAATTTAAGGGATTTGTCACGTATATGGCAGGGCATGGTTGGCACCCTTTCCACTGTTATAACATCTGAAAGTGTACTGATCTCTCTATGGAAACATGAATGCACACGAGTATTTTCGGATCGATTTACGATATCAGCCGATAAAGAATGGTTTAACACCGAATTACTGGCTTTGGTGTCAGAAGAATTAGGCGAGGCTTACGTTGATATGGCAAAACCAAATCCAGTTTTTGTTGATTTTATGCGAGATGCTCCAGAGCCAACCGGTGAAGAAGGCGAAGATGCTGATATGGAACTACCCAAAGTATATGAACCTGTTCTGTCATACGATGTTCTTCGCGAACGTTTAAATATGTTTTTGGCTCAATTTAATGAAATGGTAAGAGGTTCTGGTATGGATTTGGTATTTTTCCCAGATGCAATGTTGCATTTAGTTAAAATATCACGAATAATACGACATCCACGTGGTAATGTGATGTTAGTTGGTGTTGGCGGATCAGGCAAACAATCTCTTACCAAACTTGCTTCATTTATTGCCGGATATAAAATGTTTCAAATCAGTTTGACCAGATCTTATAATGTTGGTAACTTTTTGGAAGATTTGAAACTACTGTACAGAAGCTGTGGCGTCCAGGGAAAAGGAACAACATTTTTATTTTCTGATCTTGACATTAAAGAAGAAGGATTTCTTGAATATCTGAATAATATATTGTCGTCCGGAGTAATTTCAAATTTATTCACACGCGATGAACAGGCCGAAATTGTTTCAGAACTTACGCCAATTATGAAGCGTGAAAACCAAAAGAAAACCGCCACTGCCGAATCGGTTATGGACTATTTCTTGCAAAGAACAATTCATAATCTTCACGTTGCTTTCTGTTTTTCACCGGTTGGTGAAACTTTTCGAACCAAGGTTCAACGATTTCCAGCACTTGTATCTGGATGTACTATCGATTGGTTTCAACCATGGCCAAAAGATGCTCTTGTCTCTGTGGCACGTCATTTTTTGGTTGATTTTAAAATTGACTGTACCGAGAATGTTAAAGATGAGCTTGTCAATGCTTTGGGAACTATACAAGATATTGTATCAGAAACATCTATTGACTACTATCAAAGGTTGGTGGGAGTATGATTTTTTAAGGAACAATTCTTCAAAAAATGTTTCTCTTTTCAGGTTTCGTAGAGCGACACATGTCACACCAAAATCATATCTAAATTTTATCGCTGGCTACAAGAACATTTATTTGCTAAAACAAACCGAACTCGGAGATGGTGTAGAAAAGATGGACACTGGTTTAGAAAAGCTTAAGGAAGCATCTGTTTCAGTGGAAATTTTAAAAAAGGATTTAGCTGTTATGGAACAAGATCTTGCTGAAGCATCACAAAAGGTAATCTAAGACTTTCAGGGGAATTCCAGAATTTAAAATTCTAATAAAATATTTTAGGCTGAAAGTGTCTTACTTGAAGTAACAGAAAAAGCGATGCTGGCAGAAGTTTTCAAAAATCAAGTACAAATTGTAAAAGAAAAAGCAGAAGCTCTTGTCGCAAAAATTGCCGAAGAAAAGGCTTTTGCTGAAGAAAAACTTGAGGCTGCTAAACCGGCTCTGGAAGAAGCTGAAGAAGCTTTAAACACAATCAAACCAGCGCACATTGCGACTGTACGAAAATTGGGCCGTCCACCTCATCTAATTATGAGAATTATGGACTGTGTATTAATTTTGTTCCAAAGAAAAGTCCATCCATGCATAGCCGATACTAATGCACCATGTCCCAAGCCATCTTGGCAAGAATCTTTAAAAGTATGCTTTGTAGTATAAATTCAAGGATACTTCAACGATAATTTTTTGTTATTCTTACAGATGATGTCCAGTACAACTTTTCTATTGCAATTACAAAACTATCCGAAAGATACGATAAATGACGAAATGATTGACTTTTTGCAGCCATATTTTTATATGGAAGATTATAATATGGATATGGCTAAAAGGGTATGCGGTGACGTTGCTGGACTTCTATCATGGACAAAAGCTATGGCCTTCTTTCACGGTGTCAACAAGGAAGTATTGCCGTTAAAAGCCAATTTGACTTTGCAGGAAGCTAGACTTAAGGTATACTAATTCGATTTCACTCATGTGAAACAATAAATGTGGGGTCTCTTTCGGGCTACACACTATAACTGTATGAAACTTTTGTTTTGCAGCTTGCTATGGACGACTTAGCAGCAGCCGAAAATCAATTAGCCGAACGAGAGGCTGCTTTGCAAGAAGTGAAAAATCAATATGATTCCGCCGTTGGTGAGAAGCAGCGCCTTACAGACGCGGCCAATGTATGTCTTCGTAAAATGACAGCCGCAACTGCGCTAATTAACGGATTACAAGGTGAAAAATATCGTTGGACCCAACAGAGCAAAGATTTTAAAGTGCAACTGGGTAAACTTGTTGGCGACGTTCTCTTAGCAACTGGTTTTCTTTCATATTGTGGACCATATAATCAAGAGTTCCGAGCAAACTTACTAAAATGCTGGATGAACATTTTGAAAACAAAATGCATACCATACACAAATAATCTGAATATTACCAATATGATGGTCGAATCATCAACAGTTTCAGAATGGACCCTTCAGGGGTTACCAAACGATGAGCTTTCTGTACAAAATGCATTGATTGTGACAAAGTCTAGTAGTTATCCGTTGCTGATAGATCCACAGAATCAAGGAAAAATATGGATTAAATCAAAAGAAGATCAAAATGAGTTACAAATAACTTCACTAAATCACAAATATTTCCGCACACATTTGGAGGATAGTTTATCATTGGGACGGCCGCTGTTGATTGAAGATGTAGGAACCGAACTCGATCCAGTTATAGACAATGTTCTGGAGAAGAATTTCATAAAATCGGGCAGTATCGAGAAAGTACTTGTCGGTGACAAAGAATGCGATGTAATGCCAGGTTTTATGTTGTACATAACGACAAAATTGCCAAATCCTCCGTTTAGTCCAGAGATCAGCGCCAAAACGTCAATCATTGATTTTACTGTAACAATGAGAGGTCTTGAGGATCAGCTACTGGGACGTGTGATTTTAATGGAAAAATCAGACCTAGAAGCTGAACGTGTCTCGTTGTTTGAAAGTGTCATGAAGAATCAACGAAGTATGAAGGAGTTGGAGGCAAATTTGTTGTCAAAACTTAGTTCATCGGAAGGATCACTGGTCGATGACGAAGAATTGATTGATGTTTTGCGTGAAACCAAAACAACGGCCGAGGAAGTTAATCAGAAATTAAAAATATCAGAAGTAACGGAAAAGAAAATTACGGTGGCTAGAGAAGAATTTCGAGCGGTAGCCGCACGAGGTTCTATTCTCTATTTTCTTATAGTCGAAATGAGCAATGTGAATATAATGTATCAGAATTCATTGAAGCAATTTCTAGTAATATTCGATAATTCCATTACAAAATCAACAAAAAGCAACAATACGGAGGAGAGAATTAACATCATTCTTCGATATTTGACATTTGAGGTATGGGTTTTTACCAGTCGCAGTTTATACGAGAGACACAAACAACTTTTTACTCTAATGCTGGCAATCAAAATTGATTATAATAAGGGAAATATCACGCACGATGAATTCATGGCATTTGTAAAGGGTGGCGCATCATTGGATTTAAATGCTGTCGCTCCTAAACCTTTTAGATGGATTCTTGATATAACCTGGTTGAATTTAGTCGAAATAAGTAAACTAAATACCTTTTCGGATGTGTTGAAAAAGGTAAGTTCTTGGATTTGCTTGGGATGTCAGTTTGATGGAGTATTTATGTACTAGGTAATACCTAGTAGGTATATTTATGTAAACTGTTTGCTATTGGTAATCCTTGCAAAGTTTATGTTTGTGTTATTGCTTTTATATAGAACATTGTCGAAGTTGAAGATTTTAGTTTCTTGTATTTTTAGTCTCTTAGAGAAAATTATTTCGTCATTTATGTAATGCAATAAATTGTTTTCCATTAAAATATATTAAATATTTCTGGTGTTTTTGGATGTACAAATATTTTTTTATTAAATAATAATTTTTTTCGAAAACTATTCCAGATTGAACTTAATGAAAAAGAATGGAGAACATGGTATGAAACTGAAAAACCAGAATGCGAAGATATTCCGTGTGCATACAGTATAACATTGGATGGTTTTAGAAAATTGCTACTTATTCGTTCATGGAGTCCAGACCGAACTATTTCCCAAGCAAAAAAATATGTTGAAGGTATGGGGCATTTATCCAATTTAATTATTTATTGTTTCTATTCTTCTATAGAATCTCTTGGTCCGGAATATGGTGAGATGCAAATTCTTGATTTGGAAGCAACATGGGCAGAATCAGAACCAAGAACACCACTTGTATGTATTTTGTCGATTGGTTCGGATCCAACGTCACAGATTGGCAGTTTGGCAAAAAACAAAAATATTTGTAATGTCATATAAGTTTAATGGCAATAAATAAAAATACAGAAAATTATTTTAGCCCTTAAAACCGTTTCGATGGGTCAAGGACAAGAGTTCCATGCTAGAAAAATGATAACTGATGGAATGGCTGGTGGCGGATGGGTTATGCTTCAAAATGTTCATTTGTCTTTGAGTTTTTGTGCTGAAATTATAGACATTTTGGTCGAAACCGAACATATAGAAGATAGCTTTAGATTATGGGTTACAACAGAGGTGCACGAAGAATTTCCAATCGGATTACTTCAAATGGCTATTAAATTTACAAATGAACCACCTCAAGGAATACGAGCAAGTATGAAGAGGAGTTATCAGGTGAAAGGCAAAGTTTGGATTAAATTCATTTCAAATGATATAACATCCATTTTAAGGCATTCTCCCAAGATTTCCTAGACTATACTGCTGCTCCACAGTGGCCACCTCTTCTATACACTGTAGCATTTCTACACACAATTCTTCAGGAACGTCGTAAATTTGGTCCACTTGGATGGAACGTTCCATACGAATTCAATCAAGCTGATTTTGCCTCGAGCGTACAATTTGTTCAAAACCATTTGGACGATATGGATATCAAGAAGGGTGTATCATGGCAAACCGTTTGTTATATGCTTGGTGAAGTTATGTATGGTGGACGAGTGACAGATGATTTTGATAAACGACTGCTTGTAACATTTACCCAAGTATGGTTTAACGAAACACTTCTAACGCCAAATTTTGAATTCTACAAAGGCTATCGTGTACCGATGACTAGAAATTTGCAAAATTATGTTGATTATATTAATAGTTTACCGCCAAATGATACTCCTGAAGTGTTTGGATTGCATCCAAATGCTGATATAACATATCAAATTAATACAGCCAAAGGTAAGACAATTGAAATAATATGTATCTAAGAAAGCTCTCTATACATACTATGGACACTTAGGTATATTGGACACAATTTTAAGTGTGCAACCAAAGGAAGGTGGAAGTGGGGGTGGTGAAACCAGAGAAAGTATTGTATATCAATTGGCTAATGATATGTTAAGGAAATTACCACCGCAATATAATGCTTTTGAGGTCAAAGAAGCTCTGATAAGAATGGGTAATCTGTTACCTATGAACATATTTTTCAGGTACCATGTCATTGTAATTAGATTTGTTTTAAAATTATCAAACTAAATATTTCCAAAGACAAGAACTGGATCGCATGCAAACTGTAATTAAACAAGTTCAACGTAGTCTATGTGATTTGAAATTAGCTATTGATGGAACAATTGTTATGAGTCAATATTTGCGAGATTCATTAGATGCTATGTACGACGCTAGAATTCCAGAAAAATGGATGAAGGTAAATTTCAGTTTATTAAAAAATTCATATTAATAAATCGAACAAATTTTTAATAGATCTCTTGGGAATCTACGACACTTGGTTTTTGGTATACTGAGTTATTGGAACGAAATACACAATTTCGAACTTGGTTTTTGACAGATCGTCCCAAAGTATGTATTACACAAAAAAAATCTTTATCGATTTTTAACAAATTGTTAAAATTATTAGGTATTTTGGATGACTGGCTTCTTTAATCCTCAAGGATTTCTTACAGCGATGAGACAGGTTAGCATTTTGTAATTCGTTGCTAAAAAATTACGTTATTGCTAATTTATTATTTATGACAGCTAATAATAAATAATTTTTCGCAACTCTCTGTTAGTCTTATAATTTGGCTACAAAATTAGATTTTAAATGTTCAAGCGTTGAATAAATAATTATTTTGACCTCCTTTCTTCAACTTCGTCATTCAGATTTCCTCAAAATAAAGAGAATAAAGGAAATCAATAGAAATATTTAAATAAGAGTGTTGAGCAGATACAATTACTTAAAAAAAGCCCACTATTTTTAATTAAATAAATCTGAACAAGTCAATTTAGTCAAATATGGCAACACTGATTGTTAATTGTTATAATTAGTAATTTTGTGCGCTCTGTACAAGAACAAGTTCATTCGTAATCAAATTAGTTTTATTAAAATACCTATTTATTTGACAAAATTATTCCAGGACGATTGCAGTTCAATAATTCTTACGGTTAATAGTCGAATAAAGAAATTGAATCCAATTCTATTGTTTGTAATTTATTACAACTTTTTATTGTTCTTTTCTAATTTCAACCTAAACCTCTAATGGTTTGACATAATCCATAAATGTTGCCATAAGAAGAATAAATCTTTTAATTCCACTTATAAAAAGTTCTAAAAAATTTACAGAACCATTAAAAAATAAATTGAAGACATCTTAGAAGAGTCATTAACATTAAATTATGTCCCTCGGTAAGATGTACTTGTAAATATAGAACAATATTGATCAAGAATAAAATATTAGATATTTTATTTCTATTATAGAATTTGGAACTATAGTACATACCAAAAGGGGATACAGAATAAATTTGAATTTATTATTTATTTTTTTTTTTTTGTATAAATTTGTTATGAATAGTAGTCCCTTAAGGTATGTACGCATTTCTTGTAGCTTATAATAAAATTGGTTAATTTGGTTAACAAATAACATACCGACCAACTGCATATATATGACATTTGTGTGTGTGTGTGTGTATGTGTGTGGGTGCGTATGAAAACTAGTATAGGTACGCCAGAGAAAATTCATCCAGTCACGTAAAGAATAAAGGTACACGGCCTTTATGTCCAAAATATGTACAAAACAATTTTTCTTTAACACACAAGAAAATCCCTGTGGAACATGACTTTAAGGTCGTCTACTTCCTAGGGGATTATATTTTGTACTTATATTGTAAACATTCAATTCAATATACATAAGTATAAACCATACATAATAAATAAAAAAATTCTTTCTTTTTTCAAATTTATTTGTATTTGAATATGAAAAATTGTTTTCTTTAAAATATCTCGCTGAACATCTTTATTCACATACTTATCGTACAATGGTACATACATATGAAAATTGTAGAAAATATTTTCATCTTTTCTTCTCTCTTTTTATTTACATACCTACCAACATTTTGTTCGGCAAAATCAATCAGTAAAGTAATTGGAATTTTACGCTATGTGACTAAAGCCTCGTGTGCAATGACTTTTTTCCCACGCGCACGTAAAGTTTTAATCCCTTAGGCCAGGTTTATTTATAATGAAAATTTTCTGTAAGCTTTCCTTTTAATATTTTCACTATTAATTTGTATAGATGAATGTGACGATTCATATTTTTTGAGGGTTTCACATTTAAATATTATTTAATTTTTCTTGGTTTTTTTTTTTTATACACATTTTTGGTATTTAATAATTTATGTAAATAATTCTGTTTCGAATACCTACTTTTAATCAAATATTTAATGATGTGATGTTTAGGTGCTCTGAATAAATTTATCGTACCTTAATGCTCTTTCATTATAGAAAATTTCTCAATCAGTATACCGAGGAGTAGGGTTGTTATTGTAACAAATGACCAATAAAATACCTAATTTGTTACCTGTAACAAATGTAAATGTTACGCACTGAAATCTATGTTACAATTGTTATAGTTGTTGGCATTTTTATTAAAAAAGTGCACTAACAATTTTAAATATTAGCTAATTTCACTAATTGTTAAAAAAAAAAATCATCAGAATTCAGACCATAAAAATACTGAAATGCCAATAATAAATATTTATTTGAACAGATAATTTGTTCGGAATGCCAATCGTTCATACGAGAAGCCTCTTCGGTGTTACATTTTTGTATATTAAATTACAATATGTCATTGACAATAGGTGGAAATACATATTGACAGTTCCAATTTTCACTGGACTGTGATACAAATTTATTAATAAAATTCCGTAACAAAAAACATTTTGATATATATAAATAAAATCGCTCCTTTGTTATGTACGATTATGATGTGTAATTAAGTGATTTATTATTAGATATTATCATAATTGCTGCCCTAATCCACCCAGAAAACTACTAAGACTATTGGTAAGATTTTCATACTTTTAATTTACTTAAGAAACGATCTACTTCATAAATTTTGTTGTACCTAGCAATCATTAATTATCATCATTAATTTATATTTTTATTGAATAAGCAATGTGTGTATAAAGACAATCAAAAATATTTTTTTCTTTTTGTAATTGACAATTAAATTTATTTACATAGGAAGTCACTCGTGCACATAAAGGCTGGGCATTGGATTCTGTTGTTTTGCAAAATCAAATCACACGATATAATAGGGAGGACATCAATGAGTCACCAACAGAAGGAGTTTATGTTCATGGACTATTTTTGGATGGTATGTGTTAAGCTAAATGATTTTAAAATTATAGAAAAAATGCAAATAGGCTATTGAAAACGTAACGAAAAACCGAAGAAAAAAATTAAATATTTTCACATTATTATTGCAACCAAAACAATATTTTGAAATGTGTATATACCCGAATATGCCCAAAATATGTCAATAATTAAAATTTCATTTATAGACCAAAACAAAAACATCATCATCATTTCGATAGAAAATATTATACCAGCTTGTTGCATGCATGTAGTCTAGAGGCTAAACCATTATCTCCCTATTTTTATAAAATAGAAATTTTTCACCCGAAACTGTACTTTAGTTTTTTTTTTAAATATTTAGATTGATTAGTAAAATTTATCTACCCCGAAATATTCGTCACGCTTCGCTACTCTTAACCACAATATTAAAATGATTATCTATAGCTATGTACGTACAGTACATATGTATGTGTAATATAATATAGTATATGTACATTTAACCTAACTTAACCTAGTATGTATTATTCTAAAAATCAACAAATTTCCGGAACTCTTGTTAAGTCATCAATATTTTGTTTTTATAAGGTAAAGGTTAAATATTTTACTTTGAATAAAAGGTATAAGTGAAAATATTTAAATGGAAATTTTGTGTAAACCAAATTGGTAACTTTTCATTACGTTCGATCTCATGTATTCTATAACAACAATCAATTTCCGATATATTTTCATTGCACACGTTCGTATTTTCGTACCCTCTCAAAATATTCATTTGAAAATTTCTGCCGTTTAAATGGCTTTCAATTATTCTACAAAAACTGTAGACTTTCCAAACATTAACAGAAAGTTTAAAGTGATTTTAATTAATTTTATTAATGTACCCCAACGTCGGTCTTTATAAACTTTTCCACACCGAAATCCATATAATTCTCCACTTAGACTTTGTATTAATATTTTCATCGAGATAAATAATGTCTAAAAATACCACAAGGGATAAAATTTAATCCCTAATCTTTCTATATATTTATTATACTGACAACTTGGCATTTGTATTTGTTAACCACAGGATTACCTATTGTGACAATGAAATGTAAAAAAAAAATTGTATTTTGTTACAGGTGCTTCGTTGGATCGTCGTAGTGGGAAACTCATCGAATCGAAACCAAAAGTTTTGTACGAACAGATGTCTGTAATTTACATTTATGCCATCAATACTACAGCCGGAAAAGATCCGAAATTATATGAATGTCCCATATATAGGAAGCCACAAAGAACGGATCAGAAATATGTTGGTTCAATTGATTTTGAAACTGATTTCAATCCACGTCATTGGACATTGAGAGGCGTTGCATTACTTTGTGATATTAAATAAATAAATAATAGACACGTAATTGTCTAACACGGATGCTATTTTTTTTATGTTGCTTTTTATGGGTAAGTTGGTAACATTGACTATTTATTTATTTATTTTTGTGCGATGGTACTCTAAAATGTTTCAAAATTCTTTTAGTTATAATTATTTGATTTAAATTCAACAATGTAAGCCTTTCCTTGAAAAATGCGGATGGGATATGAGATGATTACTTGATTTACGAGCTTTCAATGTCAGTAAAAGTTTATTCCTGTACAAGAACTTTTAGCGAATATCTCTTGTCCTCTAAAATTTAGTAGGGGCTTTTCTATCTCTTGTCCTCTAAAAATTAGTAGGGGCTTTTCTATCTCATTATGGTTATATTTTGCGTTGCTGTAATTCACATTAGGTACATTTAAGCTCTACAATATGTAATATAAGCTCTCAATAAATTAAAATAATTGTGCAAGTTTTATAATTAATTTGTATGTATGCTGTGAAAACATAAAATAATTTGTTTACTGCTAATATTACTAGACTAAATTTTAAAATGTACATATGGAAAATTCTATAAACAATAATTTCAAATATAGAAAATATGGAAATTCTAAAAAATGATTGAAAACCAATAGGAAATTAATTCACAAAACCAGATGTCAGATTGAGGTTTTTTTTTTTTTTTGAATATGAAATCCTTAAAAATTACGTATCTCTCAAACTATGGGACTATTTCTCAGACAACTTTGTTCCCCAGGTAGGTGCTTCAAATATCTATCAGAAAAAAGTATATGGTGTGGGTGGGACGTTATTAGTTTCATTCATTTGTTCCACACCTTTTATTCAATGTAAATTATTTTTATAATCGTATAGCGTTGATGTGCACTAAGATAGGTGATTTCTAATCCTCATACATCCTCTAAATCCATCCAAATAAATGTTGAGGCTGATAAATACGCCTGACCGATTTATTCGTAACATCGAGCTTTTAATATTTATTTTAACTTAAAATGAATTTTTCCTAATTAAAATGCAATCAATTATTAATATTAATTAATTTTTTTTTATTTTTTATTCATAGATTCCTTCAAATTCCACGTTCCACGTATTTTTAATAAAGTTTATCATCGTACAGCAGTTTAGCACATATTTCTTTCGCTTCTCCTGTATAAAGAAATTATTTTTCCAGCACCTTCGCTTCAAATGGTCTAAAATCTAAACTAACAAATTTCTGGAGCGCCTTTACCACAAAAAAAAACTGGACGATGGATGTAGGTGCCCAGGAATAATTAAAATAAATATAATGTGTTAATGAATTACACTTAAAAATTATTTCTATTAAATTGAAGCGAAGAACTTTTAGTCTTTTGTTTTGCACGGGTCAATTTCAGTTAAAGATCAACAAGAATCATCGAAAAATATTTACAGGAAAAGATCAACAAGAATTTTCGTCGTAGTATTTCCTTAAAATGAGCGAATATCGAAAACATGATAGTGCCAATAGAAGGACCGTCTTCGAAAACCCTTAAATACCAATTTTCATGAAAATATTGTGATAGATAAAAATTTTCCAAAATCTGATTTCTAAACGGTACATGCAGCGCCATCTCTGGGTTGAGTTACCTGCTACAAACTTATGAACTCCTGATACTTTATTTTTTCGAATTAGACATTTTATTTCGCCATTTTCGTGAGGCGTCGTTTGTTAATTTTTTTTTTCGTAGGAAATATGGCGGAAAAAATGTCTAATTCAAAAAAGTACCATTAACAGGATCAGGAGTTCATAAGCGGAAGCAGGTAACTCAATCGTTGTAATCGGTTGTTTTTATCCTTATTTTCCAAGTTATTTTAATGATAATTAGGATTTGGGAGCTTTCAGGGACGTTTCAGGGAGTTTTTCAATATTGATGCATCTTGTAGATATTTACTTAAAATTTGCTCCATATTTTATTGAAGATTCTTGCTGATCTTTAACTGAAATTGATGCATGCAAAACAAAAGGCACGAACGTTTAAGTTTCTTTCATTTATTAGAAATAATTGTTAAATCCTTAATTACACTGCATTGACAAATTATATTCATTTTCCTGGGAACCTAATTACAGCATTTGTCGTCCAAAACTTTCTTCGTTTAGAGTTGATACCAATGGAAGCGAAAAAATTCATTCAAAATCCGTGGAACGTGGAATTTGAAGAATCCTAAGAATAATAAAAAAAAAGAAGTTTAATTAATATCAACAATTGATTGTATTTTCAATTACATTAAATAAAACCTCAAAATTTCATATGTTATGCATAAATCATTCCAGTGTATTTATCAGCCTAAGCCATTTATTAGGACACATTTAGGGGAGCTTAAGAAATGACCAATGCGACTAAAAACAATTATTTACATTTGATAGAAGGGGTAGATCATATATGAAATAAACTAATAAAGTTAACCATAGACACAATCAAATAACCCTAACCATAGACAATCAAATATTTGTTACTAATAGGTGGGAACAAAATTGCCTTAGTTATAAAATTTTTTGATTATTTTAACGATATTTAAACGATAAAATCTAAAGTTCCCATATTAAATTGTTATTTGCTATGTTACGTAACACCAATATACATATGTAGAATAGCTTTAATCATTTACATGTTCTGGTCACGACGTATACTCTCCATAATATACATATGTACATGTACTGTACATTGTTGGTACTATATAATGTGATAATGATAAATAATAATGTGTTTCTCGGTCACTGATCTAATATAAATATGAGCTAGGGTTGATATTGATAGACGGTAAAATAAAGCTTATTAGGCACAGAGGCACAGTTTCCAATGTAATTTATCCCCTTTTCATGATACTTTCAACAAACATACTTACGTAATTCATTAT
>JANSTT010021273.1:0-45204 GCA_026745375.1 Platyura marginata | reverse complement strand
GTCGCGGGACCATCAAATATAATTTTTTTTGCACAAAATTTTAAACTTAAGATTTTTAGGCTATAACACAAGTTTTTAAAAAGCGATCCACCCTAACGTACATCGAACCCAGATACCTAGAAATATGTGAACGGTTTACTTAAGTGTATGGCGCAACATAAAAAAAATTGAATAAAAATCACTGCAACCACAATTTATGACGATTTTTGGATGTTTTTAAACAAAACAGAAAAAAACGGTTCGCCACTATTACTTTTAAATCTTCTCCATCGATGAGATCCGTAATTACACCTCTAAACGTATTTTTCTTTAAAATTTATCGTCTAGGATTCGATTTTTGCTCTATTTATGTTCTAATGGCTAATTATAATATGTACAATCTACAAGCACTTAACCTAACAATAAAATGGCGTCCAACGCAATCAACTATTACCAATAACTATTTACCTTTCCGCCAATTCCCTGCGATCGAACAGTAACGCCCATCCATTGTCCATTTTTAATTTCTTGATTTTCATTGGGCCCTTTCAACATTGTTATATCATCGTCCGGAACTATATCGATTTAAATACAAATTTTTAATTTAATTTATAATTTTAATTAGTGACTTCTTATAATTACGCTGTGTAAGTACAAGCAAAAGAGATAATTAAACATCCACAACCAAAATGAGTTCTAATAAAACATGCACATAAATTAATTAGTTGTGTGTGTGTGTTTTTTTTTTTAAGTTATATGTACAAAAGTCACATCTTCAGTGGGATTACGCTAATGGCCATAGAGTTGTCAAATTTATTTATTATCACTAGATGAATATTATAGATATAAGATAAATATTACCTACGGGGGCTACGGTAGATTTTGAGAGATATTTTTTATGAAATCTAAATAGTTTGTCTTAATGAGCATAGTGATTTATGGGGGGATTCGGGCAATTTTAACGGTATAGTTCGGTCGTACGGTTATAACTCTCTCTGTATTTTTGAATTTGTACACAAAGGTGTGAAGAGATTTTCATCATTTTTAAATGAAAAAAGAATAATTTTATCGTAAATAATAATTTATAAAGAGCCTTTTTTTAATATTTGTTATTCCCTTAATGTTACCACATGTATTCTAAAAATATCGCAACACACACTCACATTGATAAATAATGGTCTCCCGTAAAATGAGAAAAACAGTGGTGTCGTCTCCTCGTCTGTGATTTATTAATTCTAATCTTAATACAATAATAAGTGGATATTTATTTTGATAGAAGAAGACAGACATACATATGTTATTTTCCATCTCATTATTTTATTGTTAGCAGAAATCATGATGATTATATATATGCAGATACTATAGTCACAGAACTATCTGTCAAAAGTAGTCGGAAAGATAATTAAAAAAAAAAAAATTTAGCTAAAATCTAATTGGGCTACAGTGATACTGTGCGGAGAGGAGGAGGAGGATGTCTTCCATCTCCTCTGCTCATGCCCAGCACTCTATAGAACAAGAGCGAGATACCTGGGGGCCTTCAGTTTTGAATATCTGAAGGACCTAAGGGAGCTGAACGTCCATAGCATACTGGAGTTCGTAAGAACAACAGGCTGGCTGAATCCATAAATGTTTGTCTTACAATCTCCTCCCCCACCCCTTAAATCAAAACCCGCCGTTTCTTTAAAGAGGGACACAATGGGCCATTAGACGGCCTAAGTATTGTTGCCTTTAGGCACCCTCCTTTTAAAAAAAAAAGCCAAAAGGATCGAGTAATTTGGATCTATCTGAACTGGGCCCGAAATTGTGGGTCAATATGACAGGGTGAATATGTAAAAAAAAAAAAAACAGTCACTAAAAAATCGTTTTTTGGCCACAACATTTCTGGTTTCCGGACAATTGATCGCAAGCATTTTACCGGTGTATGATTCAGATAAAAATTGAACCGGAAACAGAAAGAATATATTTTCTTTTTTAAAAACTAACATTCTGTTTAATCCTTATCTATTTCAGTTTTGGCCGGACAACATTTTCGGGGACGGTTAGTTCGGATTCCACATTAATAATATTGTTGGTGTGAATGATGAAATCGACATAATACCATTTGATATCCAATTTCCAATCGAAAGTCTGAAGATACGAGATCTATGGCAGTTCATGTGGTGGTGGCTTTTCATTATCTATTTATCTGGACTGTCCGGAAGTCTGATACACAATCGTACGAATGAACGAGGTTAGAAATTTTGTCTAGTTTTTTTGTTGTAGTTAAAATTCATAACTTAGCCAATTAGCCAATTTTTAATATTTCACTGAACTTGCATTAAAGTGTCACCATACAAATATTCAATACCTAATTAATATTTATAAAAAAAAATTATTTAACTAAAAAATTAGCAGCTTTACAAGATGGAATACCAAAAAAATGATTTAATCGAAACGAAAATAGCATTTTTATGATATCCTACAACAAGTGTTTAATGGATTACAGCGAAAAATATATAATCATCAAGCATAAAATTTATAAGCAAAAAGGGGGACGGCGTCACAATTCTTTTTTTTTTGTAATGGCAAATAAAAGTTCTGACTTGCCTGCTACTAATAAATAATAATAAAAAAAAAATTGTTTGTACAATCGATTTCAATTTAAATTGTTTGCTTATGCATAACACACAAACTAATTAAAAGTTTAAATATAAAAAAAATGAGAAACAATTTACAAGCAAACCATAAAATCGAAATGTTAATGGACTGCAGAATAGTCAAAAAAAAAAACAAATTTAGTTTTCGGAGAATTTGTTCTGACATATTTTCAGCAGATGAAGATGTTCGAGAAGTTATTTGCAATGATATTTTAAAAATATGTAATGACTCACTGAACATTTGGATGAATAATTCTTCAGAATTTATCTTCCTCTTATGATTTTATATCAAAAATTGTTAATGTGATTTTATAATACGTTTTTGATCCTTAAAATTAAAAGAAAACTTATAAAAACACATCAAAAATAAATTGACATAAATGTCTCGCTAGAAGTAGAAAATTTCTGCATAAATACAATAATCTACTTCTATCGGCGAAAAATTTTCGCATGCCCTCCGCTCAAATATCAAAACACCCCCAGAGATAACCGATCTTATCTTTTTCTTATTTAAAATAAAAACACATAAAGAAAAAGTACGTTTGTCAACAAAAAAGAAGAAAAATTATTAACACAAATTAAAATGACGTGTTTTACAAATAATTTTATTGGCTAAACAAAATATTTGGTAATTTTGTTCAGCTTACAAAATGATTATAAAATGAATTTTTAATTTTTTGAACATCACCTCATTTCAATTAACACTGTGTGCTGTGGCTGTCCTCTGGTCTAGAATTTTGTCATCACTTGTATGTCAATTAGTTTATAATTTATTGAGGGCAATATTTTAATTTTTAATTTTTTTTATTTTTTGTAATTTAATATGAAAATAGTTAAGATCCTAAGAATAACCACATAAATATGTATTACAGCTGCGCTAGTTCTATTTTCATAATGTGATAATCGAAAAATGTTTGTGGATGTTCCCCCAAAAATAGAATTATGTGACATTGACATTTTAATTTATTAGGTCAACTCTATTTTTGGTTAAGTTCAATTTTTCTTTCTTCTTACATATCTTTCTATATGTGAATACTCCAATTTATTATGGATGGGATAATGTCAATTTATATATTTTTTCTTTTTTTTTTTAAATGACTATTAATACAACAATGGAAAAAATTAAGAAATGCATCAAGGCATGAAATGAAATTCAAGAATCTATGTACATAAGAAAGAATTTAGATTTTCAAGGTATAGTGTATGGTATACAAAGTACTTGTGTACAGTGGTGAAACTACAAAAGTTACACAAAAATATATTTTATTCAATAGAGTGAGTCACGAATTAAAAAAAAAAAAAAAAAAAACCAATGTACAATTTACATACATTTGACAGAACAGCTGCATTATCCAGAAAACTTGGAATGACTCAGGGTCTTCAACTCAAAACGTATTTAGTTCTGAGAAAACTACGTACGAAGAATGTAAAAAAGATTAAAATCATATTGTGGCTCCAAAAACTTTATAATTCATAAATTACCGTAGGACTTCTTTTTTGTTGTTGTAAAATTGAGAAAAAAGGACATTTTAAACGATTAAAAATAAATTAATAAATAATAATTTTAAACGTTATAGAAAATAGGTACAGGGAGTTCGATAGTAAATTTCTGAGGGACAATTTTCGATAGTAAAATTCTAAGATGAAAATATGGCTTTTTTTTTTTTTTTTGGTTTTTAGCTCCATTTGTGACGTTGTGTTACCTATCTACTAATATTAACCAAAAAATTAATTAATCTTACCCAGTATTTGTTTAATTTGACCAAATATATCGATGATCTAAATCCCCACCTAATCAACCAAACACCAAAGTGAAAATTATTCAATCCGCATATATGGAAGCATTGTAGGTACTTCTGTTTCCATTAAAGTGGATAGAAGAACAATCAATTTTTTTCCATTTTCTTCCATCAAAATGACAAAAGTTTTTTTTTTTTAAAATAGTCCCACGTTGATGGGATTAATAATTTTCCCGAGTCGCCACTGGTGTAGAACTGTCAATGAAAGACAATGTAACATAACAGACGACACAATTTTTTGTAGTAAATTTGAAGGTACAAATTGTTGCCTATGCCTTAGTCCAAATGGACGTGTCAGAAGCCAAATGGTAATTTTAATGAATTTTTTTAAATTAAATTTCCATTTTCTATTGACATTTTTTAGTGATTTTTAAATTTTCCATAGGAAATATATAGAACAATATTTAATTTTAAAAATTTTCTTTTCTTCTAGAATGACGATAATAATTTAATAGTCAACAAAGTCAACTGAAACTGTGCAAAGGCAACTGAAACTGTACAAAGTCAACTGAAACTGTGCAAAGTCAACTGAAACTGTAAGTACAATTTTTTTTTCAATATATTTTTGCTTTTGTTTTTCCCCGCTTACTCACATGTCGAGGTCTCTCGGCATGTCACTTGTCAAAAAAATAATATAAATCACTTACCTATTTTAGGTACTTACATATTTACTTATTAAATAAATTAGGAAAATATCTACTAATTATTATTTTTCCTTTTTTCCTTACTTAAATTTTCTTTTTCTTTTTTTTTGTTGTTAATGAGGAGATCCAATGTTGAAGAAGTTTTATTTATTTCATGATCAAATATATGTAATTCTCTTAATATTAGTAACTTTTCTCTATGTACCTACTTAAAAAAAAACAATAGGTAGGTTAAGTTAAGACTTATGTTTAGAAAGATAAAGAATTTCTGAGAGAGAGGGACATAAGTGCCACATTCACAGTAGTACGTAGCATTTTGCAGCAGTCGGGCCCATTGTACTACACTATTAGACTATCAAATCGAATTTTTCTTATTGTTGTTGTTATGTTGATGATGATTAAACGAAGATACTTAAAAGCCCCATTCACGATTTCAACGTTTCATATACATATAGAATCAATAAGTCTAGATTCACGAGGAGATTCTGAGGTTATGGTTTAGTTCTAAGTAAATAAATAAACAAATAGGCAAAATATGAAATAGATTCTATATGTATATATATATAGGTAGGTAGGTTAGGTAGGTACTGTACAATACAAATAATTTATGTGAGAAATAAAGTCATTAAAGTCACTATTATTTAATTATATTTAAATTAAATGTATTTTATGGGGGCGTTTCGGAAATAATAAATAAAATCGATTTACTGTTTTGCCATTATAATTTACAATGTACAATGAAGTCAAAAACTGTCACAAATTCCGTCGATTTATATAGAGAGTTGTTGGTTTTTCGATTTAAATTGTGAATAAATTGTAGAATAATCAATGGGGATCCGATCAGATAGAACACCTACTATATATATCTGTACATCAAAATAGGTACTGTTGACTGTTAAAACAATATTGAGAACAGGAAACTTTATATTATTCAACACTGATGTGAATATAATTATGTCGAAATGTTTAGGAAATTCTAATTATTATGCAAAGCAGAGAGATAGTATTTTAAGGCTCTATGTTTGTTCATGTATTTCACACTTACCAAAATGTAAATTTAATCAAGAACAATTTATGAATTATTAATTAAATAATGTATTTAAATAACAATAAGATGTGGATAACTTTTTTGTATTTTTATATTAGAAATGATTCGTTCTTGCTTTAATAAGTGTTGTTAAGATGTTTATATAATAGAGAAATGGGTGGTTTTAAAATTTCCTTCGCTTTCAATGTTTGAAGAAATCATGTCTCAAGTAAAATGATGTTAACTTATATTTTCTATGGAAATATCTAACCATATTGATGACCGATGGACCAAATATTTTTTTCCTGATAGATGCTCGAAGTAGCTAACCGAAAAAAAATCAGTTCTCCAAACAATGGCCTTTTAGTTGAGGAGATATGACATATTTAATTAATTTTTATCGACAATCTATATGGGAAAAATTGAACAAAAATGTTTTTTTCTTCCCGAATTCTAAAAATTTTATCTTAAAATTAATAATCCCAACATTTTCAAGTGATTTGTATAGAATTCCAAATGTATTTCCATACACTTACGAAGGAAGGCCTGGAAAACGACACAAATTCTAAGCAAAAAATTAAATTTTATATTAAAAAATTCAAAATAAATATTAAACGACAAGTTAGACTTAGACTTCTATATATCGTTGGATCTGTATATTCCTCAGCTTTATTTTGCAGGTAGTCTCAAAGGTTAATTACAATTCTTCGATTTTTAAAAAATCTTTAAATTGGCATAATGTTTTTAAACCGATTTTCTATCAAAATGTCCCACCCTAACGATTACCGGTTAGCCAAATATTTTTTTCTTGATAGATATTCGAAGCAGCTAACTGAAAAAAAAAAATTCTCCGAACAATGATCCCGTAATTTAGGAGATATGATTTTTTTTAAAGAATTTTTATTGAAAATCTATGCAAGGGAACATTGGGAAAATCTGGAAAAATTTTTTTTTCCGAAGTCTATAAATTTGATAAAATGAATAACGTTTTCAATTGATTTGTGAAAATTTCAAGTGATTTGTGTAGAATTTTACATGTACGAGTATATTTCCACACATTTACTTATAATCCTTCTATTTTAAAAAAGATTGTATTTAGCAATCCTTGACACAATACGCATTTTTCCAATCTTCAATAAAAAAGCAAAGTTTTTTTTAATAGTTACTTCCGAAATTAAATCAATTATTTTCACAAGCATTGCCCATAACAAAAACAAATAGCATTTAAACTTATAAATAAATTTACCACAAGCATCGTACCTACACGTTTCTATCGAAATCTTACAATGAGATAATTAAATTCATAAACATAATTGATAAATATTGAAGCCTTTGTATTGTTTCTTGTAATACAAACATTACATTATGTGCATAGCAGCTGGCTGAATGATAATAAGTTTAATTTAAGAAATATACAACCACTTAAAAACTCTTGCAATGGAGGAATTGTACCTATTTTCGAAGATTTGACTTGAATTTAATATTACACATCATCTGATGAGTTAGAAAAAAACACTTGTGCCTATATACATTCTACTCTTTTTTTCTATTTTTTTTTAAATAAATATTTGTGAGCCAGTTATATTTTCATTTCAGGTAAACATTTTCATTTCAAATTAATTAACAAACCACATTTTACTATTGATAACTCTACTTAGAAAATATATTCTAATTGGAAATTTTTACAATTTTACTACAATATAAGTTCACTGACATAATTTTCACACCCAACAACTCTGATGGTAAAATAAAATTTCGATTTCGAACATGGTTAACATGTGGCATATATGCATTGCATTTATATGTGTATTCTGTATTGTATGTATGACTATGTATGTATAGAATGTACCTCTCTACATACATACATATATAACAATAAATTAAATTATTAGCCACAAAACACATGTTAACACAATTTTAAACAGACAGCAAAAATAAACCTAAAAAAAAAAACCAAACATTTTAAAATATAATATCGTCTGGACGTAACCATTTCGCGGTGAATTTTAGTTTTAAAAGCCGCACTCGCGCTATCTTAAGAAAATGCCACTTCAGAATAATAATTTATTATTTTTTTTTTGTTATGGATAGTTAATATGTAAGTAGCTAATGACCATGCATTGTTATTGTTAAACAAAAATATAATATATTTAGTAAAAACAAAAAGCAAAATTAAAAAAATGTTAATCTATGACTTTTGTTGTTGTTGTTGTTAATAAAATATTAACTAAGCAGCCCATACCACTTACTAGGTTCATTATCATAAGCTCCGCCAGGTACTATAATTTTGTAGGCACCCAAAAAGAAAATAGAATTAAAAAAAAAATATTAAAATTAGGTTGATATGTCCTTTAAGAAAATCCAATTTTATAGTTAATATAAATGTTAAATTGTATACGTCATTAATATAATTACTAAATGGTAACATTTGAAACGTTTTAGTTTTTGAAAGATGAAACACTATAGTTTTTTTTTTTTTTTTTTAATAATTGACCAATGAAATGGGACTTCAATTTCTTCAGTGTAAAAACTTCAGCTTGAGCACAGTTTTATTTATATAGTTAGACTTCTTAAACCTAAGAAAAATTACTCCTACAGAAACATTTTTATTACAAATATCCTGAACTCTAATTAATTATTATTAATTCATATCTTGGTTTTTGAACCTAAGATCCAAGATCAAAATTGTGAATTTTTGGGCCGTAATTTACCTCAAATCGATACATTTTTGCCGATAAATTGTTGGCGATAAATGATTTGTGATTATTAATGATTTATCATTGTAGATAAATTGTTCGCGAAACATTTTTTGGTGATTAATTGTTTTCGATAAATTCTAAATAATTAAGTCTTCTAAAGATAATATTTTTCGACAGTGGTTTTTTTTTTTTTTATTATTTCTTTTAGAGCCCTAAGATGAAATTTTGTCATGGACATTAAATTTTGAGGTATATTTGACATATTTCTGATGGTAGAAGGCTAAAATGGCTGACTTCATCTTATCATTAGTCTTGGCTTTCTTTCAAGTATTTCTAGTAGCTTAATCTGGAGAATAGGAATGATTTGGCAGTTTGAAATCAGTTTTAATGGTGTTTTTTCTTTAAAAAAAGTGACATTCCAGGCATGCATCGATCGGCAGTGCATAAAAATTCCATGAAAAATATAAATTTGACATTAATATATGACCATTTTTCATCTAAAGCATAGCAAAAAAAAGAAGACAATTTCCATTGATAAAAAACGCCATCACTATATGTATGTGAGGCGATGGACTTTTTTTTTTAACTTTCTTCATACGTTACCTCATTATCATTTTATTTGATATTAGGTAAATGTCAAAATATTTTGCCTGCCTTGCTCACATTATCGATTTGTCATACATGACAATATTTACTGAACTGAAATTGTTTGTCAATCGCGGTTCTAATTTTAAAGACACTAAAAACTAACTTTTAGTAGTAAATGATGACGAATTATTTGATTTATCAATTGTTAAAATGTTGCAAGCAAACGGCAAGTATAATTTTTTTTGTTTGAAGTTTGAAGTCATTATTAATTAAAACCTCACATAACAAGAAATATAGTTTTTTTTATGAATTGTTGTTTGTTGGGGTGTCATTTGAAAACCACTTGAAATAATAATTATAAGAAAAATTGATAAATTTGTCATAGCTCAATAAACTGTCCACACAAAGGGTTCGAATATTTAACAAATATTATTTTAAATTTTATTCCTGATTTTCTATTAAAATTATTTTTTATTATTTAGATTATTTTTTTGCCTTTAAACACTAAATAAATAAAGTCTGAACAGAACGGAAAAATTTTGAAAATTTTAAATGGTTTCTTCTCATTTTGGACATTTTGAATTGTAAAAATGCAGAAAAAAAAATTAAAAATCTAATTAAGGCCTATCACTCGCTCGTCTGTATCCACGATAACTCAAAAATTCGTTAAGCTAGAAACTCGAAATTGACAGTAGGTTTTTGATGTGAACGAGAATTGTAAATGGAAAAACTCTCCCTTCCTTCCATACATTTTGTTGTTGTTGAAAAAGCAGGTTATTCTCTACTAAATAACGAAATAGTTCTTATTTTTTGTGATCTATCCGTTAAAATATTTTTCACATTTCTTATATGAATTTTGGAAAAAAAAAACTTTTCGAGTTGCCGTATCGTATAATGAATCACAATTCAAATGCGTTGCCTTTATGTACCTACTTGGCAGCCTTTTTTAACAAATTGTTGTGTATAGACAGTTTTCACAAAAAAATAAATTGGTTTTATTGTGATTCCTAAAAAAAAAAAGAAGAAAAGTGTTGTGCATAAACTGAAGCTGTGAAAATAAAACATACACTAAAAGTACTACAATGTTTCATCTTTGTGCTGAAATAAAATAAAATTCAATTAAATTACCTAGACACCTATAAAATGCTCGGTATTATATGATTAAATAAAGAAAAAAAAATGTTTAATAAATTAAAACAACATTTAAAAGGTCTTGCCTTGAAGAACAACTTTAAAATTGAAAAAAAAAAAATAAAAAAATATGTAGTAATTTTAACATTACAAACATACTTAAAGAAGCGTGTCTTTTATTTTAAACATAAATTACTTGTGATTTTTAACTACATATAAATGACGGTACTGTGTATTGAACACAAACTATTTACAATTAATACAAATTAATTTATCTCTAGAATTTAATTTCTATCATAAATATTTTACAAAATGATAATTAAATAGAAAAATTATTGACTAATTAATTAAATTAATTAATTTGCTCATTTTAATTTACAGTTAAATATATTATAAGATGCTACCTATATGTGAAAGTGATTCTCTAATTTTAGACTACTTATTATAAATAACATTCAATAAAATAAAGATCGGTTTTTATTGTTGGAATGAAAATTTAGGAAAACTAACAACGAAAATTATCGAGGAAAAGAAATTTTACTCGAAAATTTACCGTTTCTTTTATATAGAGTGGAACAGTTAAGGAACAGTTAAGGATACAGTTAAGGAACAGTTAAGGATAGTAGAAAGAAAGAAATTAATCAAAATTCAAAATATAAACTAAAAAAAGAAGAAAAAAAATTAATGGAAAAGGAGAAAGGGAACAGAAAACACTATTAAAAAAAAATAGATAAGAAGTTAGGAAAGGAAAAAAAGGGAAAGATTAGAACTCGTGAAACATTTTTTTTCAAAAACTTAGCAAAAGGAAAAAATATTTTTTTTTTTAATTTAAATTTCCTCACTACTCCTCTCAAACATTTTCTTTTAATATTACTATGAATTTCTCTTATATATTTTTAAAATATTTGGAAAATTTAACCCTTTAATGCTGGAATGGTAATAAAATGCTACATCTGTCATCAGACAACAGCAGCTACAACGTAATTAATTAATTTAGTGCTACGAACGGCGACCACCTAAGTGTAACCAACGAGACTCTTTCAGTTAAAAGTTTAAGGATAAAAATCCCTACGTTAAGGTGAAATAGTTTGAACATGCAAGAGTTAAAAAAATTTAAATTCAATATGGAAGTTATTTGATCTTTTTTAGTGCCAAATTAAATATTTTTAAAAAAAGATGGTTGAAATTCATAGTTAATGTTGATTCCTTTATTTTTTCCTATTAAAAACACCAAAAAAGGGTCATGATCTACAGTATTTAAATTCACATACTTTCCTCACTTCTATCTAAATATTCTAAATGATTAATAGTTATTTAAAAAAAAGTTTCACGAGACATTAATTGGATTTAAATAAATATTAAAAAAAAAATTGAATTATGAAAAATGTTCAAAAATAATTATTAAAATATTGAATGCCATTAATAATAATCAATGTTAAACTAAATAACCCTTTAACCGAAAAGCTCAAATGATATCTAAAATTTTGAATATTATAATCAATTTAAAGCCAATTTTATTAATGATATGTTATACGCTCGAGTGATAAATGTTTTAACTCTTAAACAAGAGAAACAAAAACCTAAAAAAAAAAGAAAAAAAGACAAACTCACATCTACGTCCATCTGTAATTACTTGCTCGCAATCATTTGTTTGCTGTGTGACGGGACATTTAAATAGAGCTCCAGATCGATTTGTGTTTGGTTGCAAGTTTTGCCCTAGGGGTGCGCCAATTAATAACCTGGAAACGACAAAAATAAAACACAATTATAATGAAAATCGTATACGTAGTGTGTATTTATGTAAATAATTGTATGTAATTATCATAAAAGGTTAATGCTATAGAGTTTTGTGTGGAGATGTACAAATGATTATGATATGTGAGTATTATTAACTATGCCCATAGGAATGAGTGGATAGTTAAATATTAAGTGTATGTGAAAATGTACTCTGCACGTAATCATATTAAATGGATAAAAATAAAACTAATCCAATTACCCAAAGTCAAATATACAAAATATTTTCATATTTTATATTGCGTCCGCTTGTATACAACGCTTATGGTGAAGAATTTTTTTTTAAATAGATATATTGTTGAGGTCACCATTTTATAAATCGATAATACTTTCAGGATATGTTTGGTTAATAATAAAAATTCATATCGTACAAACAAAAAATAACTACCTCCAAAATTGTTGCCCCATAATCTAAATTAAGGTTTTAAATAAATTTAAATTTTTATACTTTGTCTTTATTTTTAACAGTGAAAACATTCCATAACTTAATTAAATTATATTTTTATCAAAAACCTTTTCTATTTCCCTCAAAAATAAGCGCTAACTCATCAAAATCGGGCTAGCGCTTTTGAAGTTATGATTTTTTTTTTGAAACTAAAACTCCTTCCTTATCTACTAATTCGGAACATAGGCCATTTTAAAAACAAAATTTTTCTACAAACAAAACTATTTGTTCTGAATGTTTTATTGATTTATAAAATGGTGACCTGAAAAATATATCGATTTTTAAAATTCTTTACCTTCTACAATGTTGAATTGAAAACAGAAATCATTTTTACAATATATCTACGCATATACAGTACGTGGCCAGTGAATTGCACGCCCTCTTCTTATATCCATATATAAAGAGTGCGTCCAATTCATTGGCCAGGTACTGTATACATAAATAGGTACTGTAGAATCTATATTATGCAAATTTCTATGAACGTGGGCTTTAAAGCTGTAATTATTTTCTTTAGAAGCTTTAGGTACAAAGAAATGTAGACCATCAAATAAATTATATAGTCATGGAAAATTGTTATACACTTTAATAACAAACGTGCGAAATATATTGTTTTATGAATGTCTCCTCGGGCAATCGGCGCATGATCTTTGATATTATCTTTACAAATTTATGTGTATTATATATATATGGATATGAAAGGAAATTCTTTTTCTCTAGATTATGTGTTAAGTAGTGAATTCTCTTATGGGATAGAGGGAAAAATAAAAATAAATTCTGTACCGCGACATTACATTTACACATGTTTGAACCTACGAGAATATTAAGATCAATATCAAAACGAAATGTTTCTTTGGATATTTTCACCAAAGTTTCGTAATTCCTTAATTTAAGAGACATTAAAACGAATACATATCTTATTATATTTTTTTATCATTCATATATTTAGTACACAATTATACACTACTGTAGATACATATTTAGTACAACCTGCCATAATTATAATCAGCCTCTTGTTTAGATGACTAACAATTCAAATCACCTCAGAAAAATGTTTTCAATGCCCATTCTTAAAAATATTTAGTACCCAGTTAATATTTAGTACTTTTTTTTACTTTAATAAAAATTACATAAGGTGAACAAATTCGTTCAACTACTATAATATAAAAGGACAGAATTAATATCAATAGTATTTAGTACCAAAGTGACACATATTTAGTACATTTTCAAATAGATCTTACATTGTAAGATTAATATTGGATGGATATCACATTGAAACCTATTGGATAGTATTTTTAGTAATATGGCTTTTATCCATTTACTGTTATAGCCCCAACTAACAACGCAGAGAAGAAGTTAATGAATTTGACGTGTACTAAATATTTAAAATTAAGAAATTACCAAAATTTACAACTATGGTAGCAAAACAGGAAGTTCAAAGAGCAGAATGTTTAAAAATGTAGAGTATTTGATTTGATTGGAGTAATTAAAATTTTTAAAACGAAAAGAGTACTAAATATGATTACTATATGGTACTACTAAATATTTAAATGAGTGTTTAATGTACCTAGTCATTGAGATTTCTATAAAATGATAGTAAATCATAAATAATAATGATATATCATAAATTTCATAGAATTAGAATTTGTATAGCAATAAAATACTCATTTAATTTTCAAATCTAATAACATTTAATTTTCAAATCTTATCAACTGTTATAACAAGACAATTTATCAACATTTAATATCGGTCTCAAAAGCTCATCGGTTGTGGCTGTGCCACTATACAAACTATAAAAATATTTACTTTTTATGTGTTAAATGGTCTATGTCAAATATAGTATATACATGAAAAATGATTTATTGCTAATGATGATCATCATCTAAATATAAAAATTCAATTTTTATTGACAACAACAACAACAATATAACAACGTTATTTAATCAAAATAATAAACATGCAAATCATAAAATTGTACATAACAATTTTAATTCAATGTATCCAGCAATAACCGCAGAGTTCACTATCGGCAATAAAATGTAAAAATTTATTGAGAAGGTCTCAGTGTGTGACCTTTTTTTTCTTTTTTTTGTTGTTGTGTGTTTGTGATACTAAGCCCATTAAGATCATGGTGTGACTATTATAATTGACCATATGGCACTCGTACAATTATTTCTATATAGTACAACATATATTTTGTGGTTTGTGTGTATATATAATACAATCTACATATTGTGAACTTGTGGAGTATTATGTATTATGACCAGCAGAATTGATGAATGAATTGCCCCCAATGTTAAAATATGAAAATTATAATTATAATATAGAGAAAGAAGTATTGCTGTGTTGTGTTGTGTATAGACCAGACATCCATTTTTGATATACAATTAAAATCAAATTAGATGATAGGTAAATTGAAAGCATAACTGATGGGGATCAGTTTATGTCTTCTAGTTCTCCGAATATGGTAATAATGTTCTTGTTTCAGTAATTTATTATCTGAGTATTTGATCAATAGGTTAATTAAAAATTTACATATGCTTAACAGTTATCGTCTCACTTACTGTGTATATGTGTTTGTGTGATTTTCTCCATTAAAATCACTTATTTTTTAATTGGGTTATCTGTAATAGTTGATTTTCAAAAAAAAAAAAATTTTTAAAGAGCTTCGGCACTATTTGTATGTTTTCATAAATTAATTAACTTTTCGATATTTTATTATTCAATACTTTTTTTTTTTAATAGTATTCGAGTGTTTTATTTAATTAGATACTTTTTAACGTATTCAATACTTTTGTATCTAAAAATTTTTCCACAGCGTTCAGTACAGCTTTGAACATTCCTCTTTTAATCATCTCTGTTCAATAGATGTTACATTAACGTGAGTCTTTGGGCACGTTTACACAAAGGAAGCGTATTTTTTTTGGACAAATGGGACCATCCAGACGATCTACAAGCTCTAAGTAGTTTAGTGAGAGAGAGAGGATTTCTATAGATGGGTCTATTAGGCATCCCTCTTGATACATCATTTATTTCAATTGACATGCCAAGCTCTTTTTTTTGGAATAAAGCAGTACTTGAGGGGTTTTTTTTCGGAAATCTTACAAATAAAGCTCTGCCTTACTCATTATTATAACAATCTAGAGCCGACTCACATTGTACACTTGTACAGTATAAAAAGGGGTTTTCGAAGAACAAAAAAGAAAACGAAAAATTCCTAGAGCTACCTTAGGAATTATTGAATCCAAGTCAGATAAACAATTGCACCTAAAGTTTTTATGAATTTTCTGAAATAAGAATATAAACTTAAGATTTCTGCTTTTAAGATAAGATGAGATGATGGTGAGTGTTCGAATTTTGTATATTTGCTAAAACTATCTAAAATGCGGAGACATTAAAAAATGGAGACGTTACGAAGACCAGAAGATTCTTTTAAGGAAATTTGACATACCAACAAACAATTAGTTTAGAACGAATATTCACATAAATAGAAACAGGAGAAAAAAAATGCTATATGTAAGAAGATCAATAGATTTCTTTGAGGAAATGTATTTTATTGGAAGGGTACAGTATGGATTCCATGACTCTTAGTGCACTATTGACAATGTCAATTTGACATACTAACAAACGATTCGTTTAGATCTTAGAACGAATATTCACATAAATACAAGCAGCAATAATTGTTAGAAATAAAAATTCAACCATCTCACCATAAAGTTATCATTGATTGTTATATTAAAAATAAACTGGCCGAATATCAACTATTATTCAGTCACATTAATTGTTGTTAATTAAAATATGACTATTAAAAATTGTAGATAATTTTTAAGTGATTCACAAAATGTACGGGTGGGTGTTCAAAATAATGAACGTTTTATGATAGGAGTTCGGCTGATGATAATTTTGAATTGTAAGTACAATACTATGAATAAAGAAAAAGAGAAAAAAAAAACAAAACAAGTAACTATACAATTTAAACAATATCCCATTTATCTTTATTACAAGTAAATATCAAACCATTTTCATCACCATATACTCCCATACTATATGAGCATACAAATTGATTAATTTAATAAAAGAGCGCGTGTGGAAGTTCCTTGTTAATATCAAAACATTTCATAAGAAAGATAAATGATTTCATTGTGCATAAATATGGATGGACGTTAAACTAATTATATTGCATTTCATAAACAGTTTAAAGGTAATTGAAAACAAGCCATATTATGTACATAGGTATAGAGAAATGTGTCTTAGATGTTGAATGTGACAGATATCTATCTACTCTTATTACATATAAAGTGCAATGTGTCGAGTGAATCATTTGTTTTCAACTATATTTCCATTAATCGACTCGTAATCTTGTATTATTTTAATGAAGATGAATTTTATTTGATCCTTTGTCAATTTATTTTATATTCTGAACGAATCAGTGGCGTAATTATTAGAGTGTGTCTCAAGTGAACATAAATCTGCATCGGTTTCGGACACTTTATCGCAAGAATTTTATCTCAAAGAATTTTATCTCAAAGAATTTTATCTGTATCCATTTACCCTTTGATGAGGTTATGCACTGTAGACTTTGCGAACTTTTTTACGACGGTCACTAACAAACTGATGATAAAGTGGAGCTACACTCCGGCCGAAGTGCAATTAATGGGCTGCGAAAGAGTGAAATATAACTTCTAATTTTAGCGATAAAATGTTTTGCGATAAAATGCTTGTAAAAAAATGCTTTGCGGTAAAATACTTTGTGATACAATTCGTGCGATAAAATGCTTGCGATAAACTTTTGCGACAAAATACTTTGTGATAAAATGCTTTGCGGTAAAATGCTTGCGATAAAATACTTTGCGATACAATTGGTGCGATAAAATCCTTGCGATGAAATACTTTGCGATAAAATGCTTGCGGTAAACTTTTGCGATAAAATACTTTGTGATAAAATGCTTTGCGATAAAATGCTTTGCGATAAAATGCTTGCGATAAAATATTTTGCGATAAAATTCTTGTGATAAAGTGCTTCGCGATAAAATATCCATAAATCAATCTACACAGGTGTCAAATTATCGGGACACAATCTTAATTGGGATCGAAAATAGGTCATTTTGTGTAGCGATTTAACTTTAAAGTGGATCATAGGGTAAAAATGGCAATGGGCCATTCAAAATTATTTTAAGCGAAAAAAATATTCTTAAATCAAAATTTCTAATAAAAATAACACCTTCACAATAGTTACAATGAAAGTTACACACACACACATCTTAATCAAATTATTATTATTATTATTATGTAACAATTTCAACATTTGGCCGTATTATTTGTGATCTTAAATTATCATCTATTTATAAAACTTGAATATTTTACATTGTCACCGTTAACCTGATTAAAAATTATATTATTGTAGTTTTGTTAACTGGAATGTGATTTATTTACATACATACATTAAGTGTAGGACTACATTAAAATAGCTTTTCTACAGAAATCACTTAAGAAAAATATTTAGCTCATGCTCTACGTATTATAAATAAATAGGCTTTAGCTATTTTCGTTATCCTTGAGTTTACAATAAATAATTTTTGCCTAACACAAAGTGTGCCATTATTTACTATTTAATTATATAGAGCATTAGAATTTCGAGTAGATATAGAAATTTATTTTTAATAGTATTATTTAAAAATATATAAGTTATAAGAAAGCTCGGCACTGTACAAAAAAAATAATCAAAATCAAAATCTCGTTCTTTAGGAGATTAGAATTCAAAAATATTTACAAATTTAATAGTCGTTCGTGCAACAAGTGCCAAGAATGTTTAATTGAATGCTCCTAAAATGGTCGATTGTTGATTGCATTTTGTTGTTGTTTTTTTTTGTTTTTTTTTTAATAATAAATTTCCAAACAAAACTCATTTATATTTAGTACACGAAATAACTTAAATTATACCGCATCGATAGTAAATTAGTATTAAAACAGTGAACGTGTAATTGAGCGGACCTCGGATTGATGTTGATGTGACGTTTTTTTTCAGTTTAAATTTTTCATCTTTACCTAACAATAATTATTTTTTTGTCTGTAAAATTGAAAACCCAGAGAAATCAATCGTGCAACTATTGACAGACTGGAACGAACGGAAACATTTTCCCAATTTGACGATATCTAAATTTGAGTATTTTTATCAGAAATTTTTCTCATTTCTCGACAATTTTAAAATTATTTGTAACACTTTAGTACATGAAAGGGTTAATAAAAAAACATAAAACTCAATTATATTGTTCTAAATTAAAAAAAAAAAAAAATAACAATGAATTTTTTTATTTAAATTTTCTATAATAAAAATGACCTAATTTTTTCTAAAAAATAGTCCCGCAAGCCGCCACTGCAAGCATAAGCATATTAATTAGTAGTCCTGTAAATTTAGGAACTTCTGTTGGCTAATAACAGGGAACTAGTTTTAAAAAAAAAGTTCATCATTTTTATGGACGAAATAGGAAAATAAAATATTGGGAGCACCGTTTTTTGAGGTTTTTTTTTTTTGAAATGGACTAAATTTTTTTTTCTAGTAAAGATACCTGTCCAGACGTTATATTTTTACATATTTATTTGTACCAAAATTAATTACTTTTTTAGGTTCAAAATTTTAATAAATAATAAATCGATCAAAAATGTTCGGTGGCAAATTTATTGCTTTCAATTTCTTCCATCTAATTGCTCTGAATGAGTCTCTAACACCTGGTTGTAGAACACTTTTCGTTTAACACAAGGAAAAATTATCGTCTCTAAAAACTTTTTTTTTTTTTACTTAAGTTCAACAAATATTCCTAAATGGCTGTTGCTCTCTACTCGAATATCAGTCAATTAACTAAATCCATTCCCATGAAATTAATTGGTAAGACAAATCATAAAAAATTTGCTGATCTCACGTCTCTACTTAGTCTGACCTTGTTGTAATGTACTTATAATCCGTAAAAAGAAATAAAAAATAATTAATTTTGTTTTGTTTTGTATTCTTATGACTTAGTATTATTATTATTTAAGTCTTTTTCCACGAAATGATATTCAATAATGCATAATACCTGTTTCAGTTCATTAATCGAATACCATTCATTAAATGGATCAAAACAACGTTAAAAAAATAACATTAGTCAGCGTTTCCCTTCCCTAACTCGGTAACTAAATATTTATTGGAGTATATTGTAGTCGGTACGCTAAATAATTTAGAATTTAATGCTATTAACAACTATGCGCATATGCATATAGATTATGGCTCGCGCACTAAAATAGATTGTATCCGGTGTGTTGTTTGTCTCTCTGGTGGAAGTAAATGGGTTTTTTTTGTTCTTTTTTTGTTAAAGAAGTATTTAAATTTTGACAAATAACTTAGTTGACTCGGCAATTGATCAATTTGTTATGTTGTTAGTTAGAATTCATTTAGTACTTAATGGCGATTATAATTTTAAATTTAAAGTCGAAACATTTAGTCGTTAAGAATAATTAAGATTTAACTTAACGCATCAAATGACTGGAAATTGTATATTTTCTTCTTTTCCATGACCCATATATCCCACTTATGTGGCGTCGACCTTCCGTCTTCTGCTGAGGCGCTGAGGGTTACCATTGAATCTAGACTGGCCTACTTAAAGTTCCCGTAAATTGTGCTTATTCATTTGGCTGCTGGTCTTAGTCAGCACCTTCATTTCGGCGATATGTAGCTTTTGCTCGCCCGTTCTGTTTGCTGACCAACACTAGGTATCATATACAACTAGGTATCATATAACACGGTAAATAGATTCCAACATAATTACGCGTTGTACGAAACCGTGTTGTAGAAGACTAAGTTCATGTACATACATTTTCGCAATTTTTTTTATCGTGTTAGAGTGAAACTGTGTAATACGAGATTTTCCGTAATTGTCTTTTCGTGTTAGAGTGAAACCGTGTTATAGGAGGAATACCTGTATAACAAATGCAGGTCTAGACGCCATTGTTTTGGAAATCTTTCCCTTGAATTTCGTTGGAAAGTACTGTCGCTGAACGCCATTTTTTTCCAATCAGCATTTAGACTGTAGTTTACCGTCACATTCATAAAAGCGCGCGTAACGACAACCTGTTGGTGTGTAGGGGAGTGGGAGGGAGTCTTATTCTCTAGTTACGATGTTTAACCAAAAGGCAAAAAAGGCTGGATACATGGAGACGGTAAACTACCGTCGCGCGCTTCCTGGTGCTACTGAAGGCAGCGCGTCCGGATGAAGGTTAAAGGCATTTTTTAGTTGTTATTGGTGCTTGTGAATTGTGTGGGATTTAATAAAGTTTTTTTCCAGGGTTTTTGGTCCATTTCTTTTATTTTTGTCTTTAATTCTTCAAACATTTCGGCTATTAGAGTGATATCATCGGCTTAAATGCTTTTCCAAAGTGATAATGGTCCTATATATTGCTTGTTAGATAATCCAACGCAGTAATAAAGAGAAGAACTGGAAATGACTGAAAATTTTGATAAAATTTTCTAAAATCAATAATATGCTAAAATATTATTTTCATTCATTTTTCTGGCTTGACCCAAATCCAAACCAAAAAAAAAAAAAAATGAAAAAGAAAAATCGGTTATGTCAATGCTTTCAAACGAAAGAAAATCCCATAAAAACAATGTCTACTCACCCCATTAACATGACAACATAACCATAAATTTTATTTGTCATAGCATATTTGTAAACATAAAAAAAAATTTGACTTCATTTTTAACGGAATTACAAACATTCATACATACATACATACATACTGACATATCTACACATTATTTATAAAAGAGTTCAACTACATATATGTATAAAATTTCGCATTATTGCTGTTCAAAGTGCTTATGCGAGAATGCGCGCACGCATACTCACCCACCCATTTGAGTCTTATCAAATTTCACACTATTTTTCTGTTTTTTTTTTTTTTTTGCTTGAACTTTGATGGTTGATTTTTATATAATGAATGAGGTCACATTAAATGTACTATGTAAACATGTCAAAAGAACAACAAAAAAAAGTAAAAAAAAAAGTGACGTTTTAATGTCAATGTCGTGTCACCCGTTTCGTTCGTTCGTTCGTTTGCCTTTGCCGCATAAAATTGTCTTCTTTTCTTTTTTTTTTTAGTTGGGTGAAATGATGATATAAAAAGATCACCATTAAAGTAATTAAACCGTTTTTTGATTTAATAAAATGCTGTGTAAGTTGATAAATTGAATAGAAAATTTTATTTACCAAAGTCATCCATTAAAATATGTAGATAAAAGAGATTTATAGGATGATAATTTTATACGAACATGGTTTTTGGGTAAAAAAAAAACCATTTAGTGATGACGGGCAGTCTGTCGTCTAAAATGTACCATATTAAGCTGTTTGAATTAATTCTTAACCGGCAGGCTGTACACACTAAAAAATTGTTTGGTAAAAATTGCTACTCGCCGACTTATGGAAGTTTATATGCTCCTCAGTTTGTTTTTTTTAACATAAATAATGAAGTTTATTTTTAATTGGGTAGTTGATACTGAATATTCTAGCATCGAATACGTGTATCATCGAAAGTATCTAGTATCGAATATTAGCCGCAAGCTTTTATATGAAATTACTTATCGTAGAGATGCTTCAAACTATACTTTAGAAAACAAAATTAATTCCCATATCTATGAATAAGATCTGTAGGGTAGGCTTCCAGGGTGTACTGTATCCCATGATGGACAGGTGAGGAGATAATTGTATCTTTGTCAGAAAGTAAGTTGGATCCTTGACACAAGAGAGTACCAATTCTTTTTTACAGTATATACCAGTGGGTTCTTTAGGGTATGTCCGTTAAGACGTTACAAAGTCTTTAGATTGTCTGTAACTAATATTAAATTGAATTTCGGGAAAACTTAATTTTTTTTAAGGAACTTTTAAAACAGGAAATATTTCGTTTTGAGCAAATTTAAGGAAATTTATCATTTTTCTTTATTGTTCGTTTTGGGAGTTTTACTCAATTTTCTCTACCTATGCATAATTCGTTCCAGAATTTTTTTAAATCTAATTTATAGAATTGTTCTAGATCCATACACTTAACATATAAATTAATTGACTCTTTGTCGGTTTTAATTGCCTGGCTTGAGATCGCTGGAAAATAACCAGAGGCACCTTATATATATTTTTTTTGCTGTGTATAAATAAATATAATAAAGAATTCTCTATACATTTTAGTTCCTTGAAACAGTAGCCATCATAAATATAATGTAAAAATACTCTGGAATATAGGCTATTTTTATGTTGCGGAGAGAATGTTCTCCGATTTAAATATATAAACTCTCTGACGCATAATACAACGCAACTGGTATTGGGGGAGGTAGTGAATGGCGTAATCTTTGGATTTTAAAATAGAAATTTTGTTGTCTGTGAACACCATTATTATAGGATTTTTATTAAAGCAAGTTGGAATGATTTAAATTTAAGTTTAAGATCCTTAGATTATATGATTTTAAAAATGACTAATAACATTTAGATTTAGAGTAATTGTTTGGGACTGTGTCTCGGACCTCTATACTTGCGAGCGTAACGAGCAAATATTTTTATTGATTTTTTTTTCATTTTGTATGAATAACTATGAATATTTTTTTTTTTTGTGCATTATTTACTTGAGTAGTTTATGAGATCTGATATTAACTATTTTACTATTTTTTTTTTTTTTTTTCAAGGTAAAGGTAATTATTATTTTCAAACATGCCATACCTAGGTACTCGTAAATTGTAACACGAACTTTTATTTTACGCGCGCTCATATAACAAAACATGAAAATTATATTTTATCCTGAATAATTTACAAACAATGCTGGTTTGTTTTATTCCCTTTTTTTTCACCTTTACCTTTTACAAGAAAAAAAATAAAAAAAAAAAATACTTAGAAATAGTGGCAGATGCCATTTTTCCTGAAATTAAATATAAATGTCGGTTTTTCAATACAATGCCCACATAAAGCAAATATATTTGCACAACGATTTAAAAAGTATGTTCAATGTACCTGGGTGAAATTATTGTAAAAACATAAATTTCGTGCCCTTAACACTTGGCATGTATTGTTAAATGTTATATATGACTGAATATGTAAAGGTACAATAATACAAAATGGCACAAATTGCAGCTATATTCATATTAAATGTACACCTTGCAAATTGAATAATATAATACTCCTCTGGACAGTTAGTATTGTTTGTAACTAAAAGCCGAGTAAAAAGAAAAAAAAAACAAATCACTAACACTCTGCTAATTCTTTTCGCTTTGTACTTTATACCTTTTTAAAATGTCTATTGAAGCGTTGAAATAAGCACGTACAGAAACCAATCTTGGAAATAAATCTTTTTTTGCAAGAATTCCTACTTAAGGTACTTATTTTCAATATAAATGTAGTAGAAATGAAACACAAACAAAATCAAAATATATGTTCGGTTATTGTTGTATAAACGGGGCACAGTTACACATTAATCGTAATAATAAAAATAAATAAAAGCCTTATGTATGTATATGAGAACTGAGAAGAGAAAAAAAAATTGGTTTAATCAAATCAACCCGCATTCCCGCATAGTTAAGGATTTAGTTTCTCCATAGGGAAGTTGAACGTAATTTGTTGATTTGATTATAAATTGAGTTAAATTATCATTTGAAATTGTCGAGATATTGATTTGATAAATTGAATTTAAATTTAACCCTATGCATACCAGTAGCTATATTTTGGTCGCACAGTGAGAGATAATGACAGCTCAAACTGTAACGGATTGATGTATTTACACGCCAGAACTTATAAAAATGTATTGATTTTTGTCTTTCAATGTGTTTTGAATCGGTTCTAAACGGTAATGTTATTTGTTTGGTTATTTTTGTGTATATTTAAAAATTAATTGTATTAATATTCCGCTTAATTGACAAATGTCAAATTATCCAACCTCGCACCAGTATAGAAAAAGAAAAAATGGCATATGAGAGAATTTTCGGTAGTATGAGAGAATTTTCGGTAAATAAAAAAACTTAATATTTTTGGATTATGTCAGAATTATTCAGTTTTGTACCGCAATACTCCATCTGTCATTATCTTTTACTTTGCGATCAGAATTTGGGTAGTGGTTGTGATATTTGAGTCACATTTTATTTTGAAATTTTTTTAAAATCCTTTTATAATAAATTGATTTGACATAAATGTAGAAAAATTAACCAATAATAGGTTTCTTTGACGTCAATTTTCGTAAATATCGTAAATTTCGTAAAATTCGTAAATAAATTTGTTTATCATAACAATAAAAAAAACCTGGCCTGATTAGGGTTAATTTAATGAACAAAATTATTTTTCGAAATTCTTATATTTCTTATAAAAGCCACTTGCAGTTGAGATTGAATTCAACAAAAAACCAAAGCGATAAACGATATTCGAATTACTCCCAATATCGGATTACCGGATTTTCAATATTTGATACTGTCTATAATCTATATTCTATATTGTTTTGTTTCCTTTTTATGGGGCCTTTAAATATACCTATCTCTTTCATTGCTTTAAATTATTTCTTGTACGATTGCTTATACTAAGAAATTCTAATTTTTTTTTTTGGTTGATTTTTTTACATTTAAATTGAGACCATCATTTTGGTTTAAATTACAGAATTCATGATGCCAAGATACCGAGGTTTTTGGTTTTAATGCAGGGTCGGATTGCGACTTGAAATATTACATGAATTCAAAAGTAAGGTGTGTCGGGAGGACTTATTATATAAAAGTGGTGTGATTCATAGTTTGAATTTGTTTATTTATTTGATTTTTTTTAAAAAAAAAATTAACTAATTTTATCTTCATGCGACAATTTATCTTCAGGTGAAAGCGGCGCTAATAAAATTACGGATCAAACTATTGAGATTTATCCAAATTATGCTTTTATTACTTATCATCGGCCATTTTTATTAAAAATCAAGATTCCCTTTTTTCATTTTTTCTATTTTATTACTCTTTTTTTTGGATTTGAAATTTTTTGATGTTGTTTTTCAGCAGACTAAAGACAAATTTAGACTCATATTTCTTAATCTCTAATTTAAATCATATTTTTTTTTTTGGTCTATTTTTAGATTTAATTTCTTATAAGATAAATTGACAGTTTAAAAATATCAGAATTATATTTTACTCAACAAAGCCATTTATTTACTAACACCTTTTTTAAATTAATATTGTAAGTACGTTACGCATTCATACATACATTTATAAATATGTATATTAAAACTATGTCAACTCCAACAAAAACAGTGCTCTCGTATATTAGAAAACTAAAAATATTTGAACATACTTAATAAGATATTTTTGGGGACATGTAAAATGTAAGTACCAATTCATGTTACATCTATTTTCATTATAACACATCAAAAGCGGTTTTTAGTTAATCTTAAATCTTAAAATGCATTTGGCACAATTTCATTAAAATACATATCTGAACTTCCGCGATAATTTAAATTATGTGTTGGAAATGTGTTTCGAAGTGAGGAATTTATGTTTTTTTTTTTTTTTTTTTTTTTTAATTTAATTAATAAAATAAAAATGATAAGATAATATTTGGCCGCAAACGTTTCTTTCCAAATCATCATTTCGGAACAGAATGGGGTCGCTGATATAAATTATTGATTACGTCACAAATGGTATAGAGGAGAATTATAGTAGAGGATTCAAACGAAATTCATTTATGTTGTGTCATTGATGATGATAATGTTAAGTGATTTTGTTTTGATCTGACTTAAATATAAATTTTGTTTTTTTTGTTTAATTACTTTATTTTTAGATTTTAGTCGATTTTTTTGCTTTGTATATCACCATATGAAGTGTGATTAGATAATTGTACCTACTTATATAATTAAATTACAATTTCTGCAATATCTAAAAATGGAATGTAAATATGTATGTATGTATTATGTAATTGTTGATAACATATTAACTGTAATAACATTATCACAACATTGTTTTATATGTGTATTTATGAATGGTATTTGTTAGATGTGACGTTCTTCATCAAAATCTTCATTAATAATTAATAAAGTTAATTAATAACTACAAAATGAACTAAACTTGGTTAATAGTGGCGTGTTTAGACAATATGAAGGACTAAGCGCAGGCTGACCATGAATTATATTCCCTAGATCAGCAATTCATAATTAATATTTATAAAAAATAAGTGGAAACATTACGAAACACAGGATAGAGGTGAATGGGAAAAGGTAGTTTCTTTCTTCCCGTCATTTTTGACGGGTTTCCGACTAGTTTTAGTGATAATGATGTTGTCGATCGCTTCGCTTCGAAATTCTTTTTAAAACGTTTTTTTAGCAGATACATTTGGAAATTGTGTTCAGTTCTCATGACATGAAAATAAATTTAATTTAATTTCTTGAATATAAGACACATTTTGTTTCAATTTTGACATTCCAATACTCCGTCCCTGGTTGGTTGGTTGGTAAGAGTGGCGAGACCTGTGGTCTCCAATTAGCACATTTGTGCCGTTTTTATACCACTGAACACCCTATTTGTTGTTATAGTCACTTGGGAGGTTCAGCTACAGCCATTTAGAGACATTAAGGAATCCCAACACCTCATTGACCGTTTTTTCGCTGATTTCTCACAGGTGGTTAAGGCTGTGATTACCCAGTGTCTTAAACCTGGTTCTGTTTAATTCCGGGCATGTGCAGAAAAAGTGTTCGAGCGTTTCTTGCTCGTTCTCCTCTTTGCAGCTGCGACATGCTGTGTTGTGAAGGATATTTAATCGTGCCGCATGTATACCTATGGGCCAGTGGCCAGTATATACCGCCGTCGTTCTGGCGGTGTTCTTGCGCGGCATGGCTATGAGTTCCTTTAATTTACTTTGCATATATTCTGGCCATGTTTTCCTGGCTTTCCTACACGTTTCGAGGGTGTCCCTAATGTTTCCATAAATTGTCCAAACTGCCACAATGTATATATAGATATATAATAGAATCAGGAAACACTGCAGAAACATATGGAAACAAATGAGGAAAATGTTTCAGAAATGCACAAAAATATACTTCCACTGAGAACATATAAGAAAAACGTAGGGCACACTCGATCGGGAACAACACTTGATGGGGAACAAATTTCATTGTGAAAATAAATTGTTTACTGCGGGTATCTAGTCCAAAAAATCGATTAACTCAACTCTTAAGTGAATGAACTCTTTTAACTCAGAAGCTTTGGCGTTTCCCAGTCAGAAAACAAGATGACAACCAGACAATTTATGTGGTATGGATGTCCCATATAATAAATATTAAAATATGTAATTTATTACGCGAGGAGTTTAGCGTGCACACACACACACAAACACACATACACGTAGGTATATAATCAATTTAATTTCATTGTTGCTTCAAGCCAAACAAAAATTTGCTGATACCGCAAAATTAGCACTTCACAAGAAACAAAATATGTTTATAGCTTGCAAACAAATACATGCACTGTACGTAATCATGTACAAGCATAAAATCAAGTATGAAGATAAATTTTAAGTTGATTTTACTGGCGTTCAATGTTTATACCTTAGTAACGCAATTTTTACATAAATATTTGTTTTAATTTAATTTTTTTTTGTCTTCACCAGCCACATATATGGCTGACGTCTGACATTGATTGCTGTTCGAGATATTGGGTAAAAAAAAAAATGCCCTTTGACGCCAAATGATTGATTGAATTGTTTTGCAACATGAAATATTTTAATTGGTTAACGTTAAAGTAATTTTTTTATTGCATATTTGATCCCATTACGAAGTTTAAATGACTTTTTAACCAGACTCAAATTTATTTGCATTTTAATTGAAAATGTAATTTCATTGTTGGCGAATATATTTGTAAGACGCATTTTATTTATTATAAGATTCCAGTGAGATGTTCAAAGATTTAGTTAACAATCGAATATATGTATGAGCAAAAAAAAAACGTACGAATTTTCTGACTTCAAAAAAGTGTCCGAAACAAATCTTATTTCTTATCATTTTCTTTTCTTTTTTATATATTTACGTAATATTCCTTTAAAACCTTATTCAGATTTTTTTGTTTTTTTGTTTCTTATTTTCTTCTTTAATTTGAATATGTGGTTAATATTAATCTGACTAACACAGCAACCTGTCTACCTACGCCCGTCTCGAAAACCTTTCATGCCTTTAAAATTTAACAATCCCATCCCAGCCCTTTCTTATTTCTTATTTCAATATGCATGTTTGTAATAAAATTCGTTTTTCTCTCTTTAATTTTTGGTTTCATTTTCTTGTTTTTATTATTTTATTTTAATGATTTATTGGTATTTTTGCCTTGCCTTAATAAATTATTTTTATTATTTTTTTTTCATTCATATGTGTTTATTCTACTTTAAAGCGATGGCGACGTTTTTTTGTTTTTTTTACTATATGTAAAATTAATTGATTGTTAAAATTCATTTTAATTTTAATTGTGATGTATGATGTATGTGTACCTACTTATAGGTGGAGTTTTTCTTAGATTAATTAGTTTGTGGGATTTACTTTACAATACATCTGCTAGCTGGAAGAAAAAAAAAACGTTTATGGCTGTATTGTTTTAAAAAATGTTACACAAGAACTGTTCGGTTAGAGAATAACCTAAAATTAACTTATTAGTTGCTTTTAAGAAATACTAGTCGTAATATTCTACTTATAACACGGAACAATGTCTGGTTTGTAGGTTTGTACTTCATTAATAAACGAGTGGGACTATTTTGATGTGATCTTAAATACATCCAGATCGTCTTGTGGCTACGAACGACAGATAGCTGACCAAATAATTGTCATCTCTTTATCTAAATTTAAACGAATTTGTAATTTTTATATAAGTACACTGAGACCTCGATTTGCGTCGTTTATGCGTCGGAATGAATTAAAGATTTCTTTTTTTTTAAAAACTTTAATCATAATGCGTTCGAATTTGACTCATTTTCACACTTTTCATGATATTATTTATTTAGAAAGAGATCCACTAAAAAAGGTCCTATAGTCCTACATATATATTATTTCGATTTGGGTCGGCTTTCTGAGGAACCAATTAACAACATAAATCTCGGTCTTAGTGTATGTGGAATGAGAATCCGCTTACACTTGCACTTACAAATACACTTACCTAACCGAGATCAATGTTTAGGTTTTAATTCTGAACACATCCCAACTCATATCCGTAATGAAATTTTAACTGAACCTATAATGGAAGATCTTGGCAACTAAAATGTCTTTGATTTTATGATTTTCTACCAGCTCCCTTCTTTTATTTGATATTTTCTGGTAGACACTACAAGAACTCACTTTCGCAGACAATCTTATGTAGTACCTTAATATAGACAATTGTTCTAGTATTTTCAAAGAGTAGACCTCAGAACTAAGTAAGTTTGGTCACCACTGATTATAAATATTATATTACTTTGTTTATAAATTTTTTTTTTTCTTTTTTTTAATGATCCGAATGGAATTTGTTTCTTCTAAATGTTTAGAAAATAATAAAGAAATAAAATATCACGTATCCGAATTGCTATTGCCTTTTTAAAACAACAAAAAACCATAAAAATTGTCGAAGCATTTAACTTTGGTTATGGTTTGTTTAATTTGCTGACGGTTATTTTAATATGTTAATTGCTCTGTTAGAATTTTAATATAACAATTAAAAAAATATCTAAAACAAATGACTAATTATAAAAAAAAAACGATGGTGTATTACGGTGATGTGACAGAACAAATCCCAGCAGAGATACTAAAACTTTATCAACAGTGTGTACAGTGCTGAAGCAGGTCACATAAAAATTTGAACACACCCGGGTCGATTTACAATTGGGTTTATAATAGATCCAAGTGAAGTGTGACTTTAAAATCGTACACGGTAAAACAGAAGTATTCTTTTAGAATTCTTTTAGAATTCTATACAAATTTATGTATGTAAATATGTAAATGAGTTATGGTTAAACAAAAAATAAGCCAAATATGTTACAAATCATACTTTTGTTGTTGTTGTAGAGTTCTCATAGGATTCTTTTAGTATGCTTAAAAAAGAATGTCTTAAGAACATATAATTATAATGTTGAAAAAAACAAATACAAAACTGGGTGGCACTTTTTTTCTCTCCATATCTCACCTTTTTTTTTTTTTTTAAATTAACTAAATTCAAATGTTTACTTTTGCATAAATTTTCATCCAAAAATTCAAATCGAAACTACTTAATTTCCATAAAATAATAAAAAAATATATTTCCAATATATATTTTTGTCGAAGTGTGTAAATTCCAAGGAACAAACTATGTATTTTCATTTCGAAAACAAATTTTATAGGTTTATTGACTCGATGATAAGACTTTGCACAACTTTGTCTGAGGTTTTTGAATTTATATCGACATTAAATCAATACAGTACTTTGCCATCGTGTATTGGCGTTCGAGGTAAAATGAAGAAAAAAAAAAGAAAAAAAAAGAAAAAATATCGATCAATATTTACAATTCAAATATATATATATATTTATTATGTGCTAGTAACTTGACTCACTCAGTATTTATAGAATCTCGACACATAAGTATGGATATATGGAGTTTGAATAGGAAGGTACACTACATTATTTATAGGATATTAAATCGAGTTTATTGTAAACAAATAAGTATGATGCAAAAAGTACATAAAACCGCTGTGTTTACTAGAATTGGTATAAATATGTAAATATGTTTTGTAATGTTTACACAGTTTGGATGATGTATGCACTGTTTTCAGTTTAGCTCATATACATATAGACATAATATATTCACACATATATAATACATGCATAGATTATGTTGGCCGACGACCGACGCCCTATCGAAAAGCTTTTAGTTAAATTCATTAAAATATTTTTAAATATATTATTGTGATATACACTGTTAGAAAAAAAAAACCGTGTATATATTGTATTGTATTTATATTCTAGGATCTGTTTCTACAGAAAATCGCATACCTGACACCAATGTTTTTCAACACCCGTAATTGACGATTTATGATGTGACGATTCTAAAAAATTCTTCATTTCGTCATTTAATTTATGAATTTAGTATTTATCATGATTTCATACAAATATTATAAATAGCTGGCACACATTACTGACCAAATGACATCAGACATTTCGCTTGATTGGTTAGTTTATGTGTTTGACACGTTTTTTCGATAGATTTGAGAGAGATTGATCTTTGTAGTCCCTTAGCACCGCGATCCTTATAGATCTATTGTCTATATATCTCTGGTTTACAATCCCACCGGTATGGTGTTGAGCCAGCCTATTTAGGAAACCTATTAACCCATTCTGGACGATATGTTCCGCAGTCTCATCTTTAATATGACATAATTTACGTTTCGTAGTCTGTGTAGGATGTTTGTTTGGGCGACAATGACCAGTAAGGAACCCCATCACTAGACGAATTTGGTTTCGCTTTAAGTTGAGAATTTTATTCGTCAATTTGAATAGAATAGTTTGGGAGAAATTTTATGGAGTGTCTACATTCTTTAATGTTTTCCCCAATTTACTTGTGCTTCTTTCACAAAGGCTTGACTGTGGTAATTGACTTTCCACAGAATGGCCTGGGGTGTACAAAGGAACAGCTTGAGGACAGTTCATAATTATTTCTCTAATACACAATTCTATTACTTGTGCACTTTTGCATACTGTATTGACTGTAGTTTAGCATTCCAAACTAGCAATGATTTGGAGATTTGGTCTGACTTCATCATATACTCCATCTCTGACACCATGTTCTTTATTTGACACAATTTTTTTTTTTCTTCTTCTTAAATTGTATTTTCAGTGTATGTCTACAATGCACAAGATAATTTTTTTAATTATTTTTATGTAAATAAACTGTCAGTTTATATAGCCAGCGAGAACAGATAGATAATATAAGACAAACATCGATAACGAGTTACGTATGTTTTATCACGAAATACATTTATATGTACAAAATTGTACATCACTTCTTATATTGCAATGAAATAAAAATTATTAAGTATGGTGACTTAATGTACATACTACATACATTATATGTATAAATAGTGAGTATTGAGTATGTAGTATGACTTAATGTAAACATTACGAACACTCTACATATAATAAAAAAAAAATATTACTTCTACAAAAAAAATTCTTATTTACTACTTTAAAAAATATTAATTAAACGGAAATGTGTAAATTATTACAGATTTAAGTCAGTTTTGGTACTGAATTGTCAATTAATAAATGTTTTTAGAGAAAAAAAATCAATAAAATGTAATTTAAGTATTTGTCAATGAAACGTGTAATTTATTCATTTTATTTATGTATTAGGATAAAAAGTAATAAAATATGAACAGATTATGTTAATTTGCCTAATATTTTTCATAAGACGACAATAAAAGTTCAAGTATAAAGTTTAAGGTTATAAGAATATATATAATTTTAATGAACAGATTACACATTCATTTTTAAGTGATAATAAAAGATAATGAATAGATAGAGATGATGATGATGATAATTCATCGAATCACCGAGCTTCTAAGATGCCAAAATGACTAATTACCTATTTAATAATAAAATTATTGATCATTTTCGATAAAAAATGGTGTGACGGCAATTCAACACCCCCACCCCATATTCCTATTTCGAAATATTTGGTTATAACGATGAATGATGTTCGGGGTGGAAACAAATATTACCCATACATACAAAATTTAATCGAAATAAAGAAAAGTTTAAGATGTCAGAAGTGTTCGATGAATTACTTTTCGATACATTTTTTCCCGAGTATAAATTTAATATTAATAAAAACCTTTAAAAAGTGTTAATAATTCACTGGTAAAAAATTGTGTTTCGATTAACTTTCGTTATGGGATCTTTTCCGGAACGGCATGATCAGATGGCCGGATGACAGTATCAGTTACAGGTGGGAGATTTTAATATTTCGATCAATTTTTACAGACATTTTGATGAAATGGAATCACGGGTCAAATAACAGCTTAACCTACGTACCTGTGTCAGACACGAGCGCTTGTTAATGAGAATTTTGCATGCGCTCGAGTGGGACAATAGCGATCTATACCTATATTAAATAATTCGATCATTTTTTTTTTACTAAAAGTGGTTAATATCGCACAGTCACTGATTCACTAAGACGGCCCCTTAGATGTACACTATAGGTTCCTACTACGCCTGTCATTTTTAATAGGGTTCCCAACGACAAGAAAAAATGACGAGTCCTTTTGAATCCTAGAATTTCATGTTACGTCCCTAATAGTATACCGAAAGTATAATAAATTGCAATTCCTTTCGAATCGGTAGAGCAGACTTTTTAATGATTTACAAAATACGAAATTTAACTACAGTACTTTAAAAATAACAATTAAAAAAAATGATCACAGCATTTATGGCAATTAAAAAAAATCACAAAACGTCAGTTTCGTTTGAATTTTGCTTTCCAAATTTAAAGTTAAAATTCTTTGTTTTAAACTACAAAAAATTCCGTATAAAAAATGCTTAACATCTGGATGTTTCTAACCTTTTTGGGAAACATTTTAGTTTTCTTCATTTACAGATATTTGTAAGTATTAAGAAAAAAAAAATTGAATTGTCCTTCCAACAATAACATTTCTAATCAAATTTAGGAAAGGCAAATTGACCAAAGTCAATCATTCCTTGAAATTTCTAGAAAACACAACGACCGCCCATATGCAAGAATTAGACAAATACACAAATCTCAAAACTGAATCGTCAAAACTAATCAAAGAAAATCAACAACTCTGCGAACAAATTCACATACTAAAAAAGGAAATCACGTCGCTGTTGGGTCAAATACGAAAAGGCAAAAAAATGACCAATATAATCCTTACAGTACAGCAACGGGATGTAATCAATCAAACGATGGCCCATCTAAAACAATTGAATGCAACACTTAAAAAGTCGGTACTCGATCGAATTGAGTCGAATGCATCTGTTCGGTCATCGTGTAAACGTTTCGGTCAGAAAAGGATTGCCCCAACGGTATTGACGAAAAAAGTGGCACGTCGCTCTAATCTAAAATTGACGGATCCGAATTTCGATCATTCGACAATTAATCGAATTTTACTCGAAACATTTTTGATGAACAGCAAACCGGATCACATTGCCAAGTTGAGGGGTTATAGTACGTTGGATTTTGAAAAGAAAAAAATCAAAACAATTGGCAAATATTTGGAATATGTAAAAAATGATAAGAAAAATTGTAAAAAAATGATTTCTTCGTCAGATTGTGTTCTAAGGGAAATTTTTTAAGTGTCCTTTGGTTTTGATCGTAAATAAAGTTCTACATAAAATAATTGTTATGTTTTCGATAAGCATTCCGTTAGTTGTTGCAAATGGTGTCAGGTGTGAAATTATTTTATTGGCTGTAAATTTCCATCATCACTAGCGGTATTTTTATTATCATTTCGAAACCAAATCGATTTCTATTGTAAATTTTAATAAAGCTAAAAGAATTCTTTTATTATTTATTTTTTTTGTACGTACATATATCGTATGACAACAACAAAGGCCACATAAAGCCAGTTAGGACATGACACATTTTGATAAATGATGTTGAAATACATTCAATTGAAAACCCCTTATATTTATTATTGTTAACGAATAAACCCTCACATTTTGGAAAATAAGTAACCTTTTTGAATGGTAACAAATTAAGCCATATCCATAATAATGTAAGGGTAATGGGATCAGCTTCGTAATAAATAGAAAATATAAAATTGGATATATCATCAGATGCCGTTCTGTAGTATTCTGTAGTATTATGCTGTAATACCAGCATACATAATTTTTAAGGACAATATTTATTTTATGAGCAGCATTACGAGAAAAACCGCAAATGAATGAAAATGTGACAGGCGTATAATTTTTATGGAATACTTTTATTTTTGTTCCGAATTAGATGACTTCGTTTTCAATGTTTTTATTATTTTGTTTTACTGTCCTATACAGGGCGTCCCAAGCATTTGAAGGAAATACTTTCAGGACGTGTTCTTGCGATCGATTTGAGCAAAAAATTGCAAAAAATCTTTGTACCTATAATCAAATTAGTCTAATTTTACTTTAAATGGTTAGGTTAGGCCAGTTGAAGTTTTAGTTAATACCTAAAATTAAATAATATCTACTTTAAAAAAAAAATCGTGCGTTGTGTTTTATGGAAATAATTGGCAAGACATTCGAAATAATGAAAAAATTAATAAGAAGATTTTTAACCGGAATAATATTCTCTTTGAAATTTTGTAAGAAAAAAAATTAGGTTAATTATGGAAAATTGTGAGAAATTGAACTTTTTCTTTCAGATTTCATAATTTTTAAAGTTAACCGTTTTTTTTTTCAAACAGTGTGCCAATTATTAAACCGAATTTTGTGGAATTATTAAACCGAAAATAAGGGAGGGGGCATTCATTCATTATGAAATTCGGAAAAAAAAAAAATTTCAGATTTTCCCATTCATTATTTCTTAGATTTTCGATAAAAATTCATATTTTGTTCGGAGAAATTTTTTTTCTTAGATAACTGCTTCGAATATCTATAAGGAAAAAAATATTTGGGTGACCGTCGATAGTGGACGTTTTGATAGAAAATAAGTTTAAAAACATCATGCCAGATAAAGATTTTTCAAAAATCGGGGAATTGAAGTTAGGCTTTAAAACTACATGTAAATTAAAGCTAAGGCTTGTACGAATCCAATCATGTATAGATGTCGGGGTTTAGTATTTATTTTAAATTTTTCAAAATAAAATTAATAAATTTTACTATACAAATGAAATATTGGCATAAATCGATTGAAAATTTTAAGATTATTCTGATGCGTAAACCCTTCACCTTTCCAATGTTTAAAAAATTTGTGATTGCGCACTTGCAACAAATTCAATAATATTAAAAAAAAACAAAAAACTGCAGGGTAAACCCATCCTTATATTATACAAATAATAATTTAATTTAAATGGAACATTTTAACGTATTTAACGATACTAGACGATCGATAATCGTACATACTTCGTACATCTGGTTTCAATTATTTATTAGAATTTGTTGTTGTATTTGATGTTAAATTGTTAAAAATATTTGAATTTTTTTTTCTTTTTAAATATAAAACCAGAATTTATACCAACGTTGCCATATTGCAACACGCGCAAGTCCATTATCAGAGGATAGTAGATTATAATGATAAGGATAATGGCAACGTTGGAACAATTCCGGTTTTTATGGTGCAATGTTACGATACGAGACGAAACATCTGGCATCAATTAATTATTTGAATTTGTCGTTGAATTTGAATTTTAAATGTTAATAATATTTGAAAATTTATTTAAAATTAAACATTTTTACGTAGGCCTTTGTACGATAGAAGACGATCGATGATCGGGCATACTTCGTACATATGGTATTTTGAATTTGTAACGTAGATTTACGTTTGATTATTGAATGAATGAATATTGGCCATATGTGAAATTTTATTTAAAATACGCCTTTGTTTAATTTAATGGTAATGGATATTATACTAGACGGTCTAGGCTAGGTCTATCTCGTCTTTTCTCATGAAAATTTGTGGAGATACATGTGAAATGTCATATGAATCACTTGAAATGTTCACAATTTAAATTTAAAATTTTTTTTCAGATTTTTCCAATTTTCCCTTACACTTCGATTTTCAATAAAAATTCCTTAAAAATTGTATGAAGAACTTTTTTTTCCAGTTAGCTGGTATGAATACCTATTAGAAACAAAAATATTTGGCTGACCGGCGATCCGTTAGGGTGGCACATTTTGATTGAAAATACGTTTAAAAACATCATATCAGTAAAAGATTTTTTAAAAATCGGACAATTGGAGTTTACCATCGAGACTGCCCACAAATTGAAGCTAAGACTTGTACGAATCCAAGTGTGTATACATATCTGGGTCAATCTCGTCTTTTAATATTTTTTTTTTGATTTTTCAAAATGAATTTTTTATTTTTTGTTTGAAATTTAAGTCGTTTTCAGGCATTTCATAGTAAATGTGTCGGAATACATGTGAAATTCTTTACAAATGTTCATAAATCGATTGAAAACATTAAGATTATTAATTTTAAGGTCAAATCTATAAAATTTGGAGAGAAAAAAGAATCTGTTCAGATTTTCCTAATTTTCTTTTACATATTCCTTAAATTTCCAATAAAAATTCATATCTCCTAAACTAGGGGACCATTGTTTGGAGAACTGTATTATTCCAGTTAGCCATTTTAAATATTTATTAGAAAAAAAAACATTAGACCGACTATTTATTGAAAATAGGATTAACGACGTACTTATATATTAAGGAACATGTCTGTTATAACCTTTAGGAGCCTCACAATATGCACTACACTTAAATATAATTTCCCGACATAAATATGGATTACAGAAATGACAAATGAACAGTTTTTTAATACATAAAAAGATTAAACATTAAATCTATATTGGATTACATATATGACTTAATTTTGTTCTGTTTATTCTATGGCTATATTTCATCCGAATTGTGGTTGTTAAAAGGAAATATATATAAAAAAAACACCCAATTTATTATTCTTTCTGAACGATTTTCCCCCTATTTGTATTCTCTTTTTTTTTGGGTTTAATTGTATTCCGCGCACAAAACAAATATTTATTTTGAAAATAGCAGCGCACACACATCAACTAACTCATCAGTTCAATGGAACTAATGCCATGGCAGCGGAAGAAGTTAAAGACTACCCTTTTTCGTTCCCGCGCTTTTTATCTTTCTTTTTTTTTGTGCCTGGGAAGCACACATATATATATATGTATAATGAGTAATAACAGAACAAAGAAGGACGAGGCGAGGAGACGTCAATCAAACAAAAGCAAAATCGTGTTTGTGATGTTTATTAAATCGGTTGGTTTTTGTGTTTTTTTTTTGTTTTTTTTTTATCTGGATAATGAACTTAAAACTCACTAACAAAACAACAGAAGAAAAAAAAAAGAAGATGTTTGTTCTTCTATATGTAGATATGTATGTTGTACGTACACGAAGAACAAGTTTGTATAAGCCGGTTTTTCATCTTAAAAATAAATAATCATAAAAGGTAAAAAGGTAGAGGATTTGGTGTTTAGTTTTATGTAAGGTGTATTTGTTGGAACAAAGAATCTACACATTATTACCTATTTATTTGACGAATGGCTAGTTAATCTAGAAATAGAAGTCAAATAAATTGTCTACATCCGCGTATATTAAATTGAAGGAAGCCTCTCTATCCGTTTATCGGATCAGAATTTCGTACAATTTCTATTTCTATAATTTGCGGGGTTTTGCAATGTTTTTCCACAAATTAAACGACACATTTTCCAATAAAGTAATTTTACACTTTTGACATAATAATTTTCAAAAGATATTTGCCTCCCAATGTTAATTTGGTTTTTTTTTTAGAATTTGATATCAAATAACAAATTTAATTACAGCGAGAGAACATTAAAAATGCTGTTGTGCCATAAAACTTAAACGATTCTATAATTTAAATAACGAATTTTCCAGATGGAAAAAATCTCTTCTGCTCGGTTACAGAAAATAAATACCATCAAATGACTACCACATTTAATTAACTAAACTCAGACGTTGTATAAAACAAAAACAAAATGCGTAAATAAGCCTATTTGACATGGTTTTTTTATTTTTTATTTTTTGTTAATTAAAAAACAGTAACAAGGAGAGAAAATTGAGTGACGTCATCGAAACAAGTGTTAACAATTTTAAAAATAAAATAGAAAATACATAAAAAAAGTCTTAGAGTAGTATTATAAACATCTGTAAAAATGTATAATCACCAAAATTATTATTTTGTAATTTAATGAGAATTTTTAACATTTTAATGAATCAATTTTTTTTAGTTAAGAAACAAAATTAAGCATAATTTTAAGATTAAAAAAAAAAAAAAAAAAATCAACACGGCTTGTTTGTTACTGCTGATCAATATCTTTCGTTTTTATTAGCTCAAAATTATACAAATTATTTCTCATTCGGCTCAAAGGACCACAATACAAATAAGTTTTTGGCTATTTTTCGTTTTATTATGATCGTCTACAAATTAGGCTCGAAACGTTTTTTTTTAAATACATATGTGACATAGAGGTCTATCTGTTTTAGTTAATAACCATATAAGTGTTGCTTCACCTTTGTATTATAACTTTGATACGGAGTTTGGAACACCCTTTAATATTTACTAAGGAAAAAACAAATCTACGCTATCGTATAGTAATTCACGGCTAAATTTAAGGTCAAAATACACATGGCAGCTTTTAACGTACTGCTATAGAAGGACCAAATCGAACAAAGATATAGGGGAAGTATGGGGTAAAATGTTAACTGTGTGTATGATATCTCGAAATAGAGAAAAAAATAAATACAACAAATTAGAATGACAAAAAAAAAATCAAATTCTACGATAGACCACATACTATTATGGTGTTGCATTTAATTTTAAATAAATTGCATTAAATAAATATGTTTTTCAATGTGAGCGCAACACAAACTTGTTCACAGGGCGCTGAAACACTATTAACCCTTGTGTGGACAGCATATGTATACCCCTTTGTCGGAGACTTGGCTCACCAGTGAACTTCAATTCCTTCCATACATTTTGTATGGGGAACTCAATTTTTAGGATGCATTTTCAAGTAAATAGGTGAAAAACTTTTTCTGCGCGTGAAAAACGATGGCCAAAAATATATTTTTACCACATTTTTTATCACCAAAATCACTAACACCTCAAAACGGTACTTACTTTGGATATTGACGTGTAGTCAATAAGCCATTTTTAGATAAATTCAAACTCGCAGTCATTTCTATCGCACGTCTGTTAAACTGTACGAACGACACATGCAACAAAAGACACGCTCAGGGGGTCGTGGTAGAAGTTTTTTTTTGACAAAAACACGTGTCACAAAAATTGAGTTCTCCATAAAAAATGAATGGAAGAAATGGTGGCTCACCGGTGAGCCAAGTGTCCGTTTAAAGGTTAACCGGCTCGATGGTCACTCTTTTATAGATATTTCGAATATTGAGGACGTATAGACATGCAACTGTCATAAATTTAGATTGTACGAACAGAATGTCAATTCCATAGATCATATGTTCTGCGGTTTGTAAATAATTATAGTGGACAATTAGAAAAAAAAGGACTGTTGGGATATTCAGAACAAATCGATGGTGGTTAGCTTGAAAAAAAATCAAATTACTTATTTCCATATTCCACATTGTTACCATAACGTGGGTGGGCACACACAAATATGGTCTGTGGAAAAGAAAAAAAAAAACAAAAAAAAAATAAATTTCCATAAATTTTGATGCATCACTTTCCTATTTCCTTTTAAGCCAACATGAAATCGTATATTATTAGCCATGCCAGATAATATAATGCACCCTTTGTTATACGATAACGACCATATTAATAAAACATACAAATCCCATTGTACAAATATACAGTACGTCATTAGGATACCAAATGAATTAATACGTTAATCATACCACATCACATTCAATATTTTGTTTGTTTTTCCTCTCACTCTCTCTCTATATATATAAATATATACATAAAATGAAAATGTATTAATATTAGCCGTCGCCGCAGTGCAGCCGGTTCTTTTTTTTTTATTATTATTATTATTATTTTGGGAGGGGAATCAAACATTACATCCTGTTTGATGTTTGAACAAAATGTCTTAATTCAAATTTATACAAAAATAACAAGACTCGTATTAAAATGAAACAGATAAATAGTAAAATTTATGATTAAAAGATTATAATATCAAATATATCGCGCAGAGAGAGAGAGGGGGGGGGCAACAGGGCAACATAAGCGTTCATATTATGGAAAATGCAAGATGTACCATATCCGTGTTTGTACATACTCAAAATATGTTACGGTGAAGTTACTGCACTTGAGATTTAACTATAAACAATTTTTTTTTTTTTTTTTTTTGATTCATAAGATTTTGGTGAATGGTTGAGTTATTTTCGGAAAATGTTTGTTGGATTTTTTTTTTTAATATACCAGAAGAAAATTTGTTTTTATAAAAAAAAAAAAAGGCCACTTGAACGTCATTGATAATAAATGAAGTGGAAGGAAACGCGTGCCGGGTTATTTTTACTATATAGTTTGTAGTACGGACCAAGACCAAACCAATTTGAACGCACACTCACACATACATACAAATGATATGGTTATTATTATATTAAAATTTATGTTTAATACTGCAGCAGCACTTCTTTTTTTTTTTTTTTTTACAGAAAATATCACAATGATTTATTTATGTACTTGAATATTTATTAATAGCGATAATGTTCAGCATAGAAGTGATGCGGTTATTTAAGTATAGTAAATTTTGATGATAAGTTTTTTTTCTTCAAGTATTTTCCTAATCGTTTTTTTTCTAATGATTGTACCTTCCGACTAATCCAATTTAAAATAGAAATTCATTTTTTTACAAATGACTCAGAAGATAAAGATTTTATATTTTGTAGATAAATTTTTAAAATTAGTTAAAAATTACAAAAAATTAGTTAAAGTAAAAATTACAGTCGAATGGCATAAAATAATTTTACCGCATCTTCGTATACAAAAACTGAATCATCACATCTAGATCCAATTTGTGCAACCTTTTTTATTACTATTACTATGAGTGGAGGGGGAGATGTACTTGTACCTATATCAAAAGCTTTCAATCAAATTTCTAAATCAGAGCTAAATAGCAAGGACAGATTTCAACAAATTTTCTAAAGCATCCATCCTGTAATAAGCTAGTAGGTCATAGATTATTTCTGTTGGCTGAAAAATGTCCTCTCATCCCATCCTTGGAGCTATTCCATACAAAATGTCCCGATTAGCTTTGGAATTATTTTATTTGTTTTAATAAATGAATTATTCCCGGCGATAAATCAACTCTGGTAAAAAAGGAGTTGTGAAAACTTACTCTTCTTTAGGACTTTCTCGATTTTCCTCTAGCCCATAGGTCGTCCTAAAAGAATTTCTCTGTTTCACTTCAAGATCAAAATTTCAAGTCTCAGCATTAAAAATTGTTTCATGTTCAAAATTTTGTAGACCCTAAGGGTTAACTTTTTCAAAATAATAAAAATCATTTGACTTAAAATCACTGAAAATTCCAAATACATAATAGAAAATTTCAAAATTATATTTTTAATAATAGGAAAACTCAAAAATTTTGTCTTATTTTTTAAAAAAAACCAAGAAAATGTTTTTCCCCCCTCCAAATTGTTTAATTTCCCACCTAAAAATGATTATGGATTTTTTTCGAAAAATAAATTCAAATTCTCATGTGTTTTTAGGGCACATCTTGTTACAGTAATTAAGGAACTTTTGCGAATCGCCGAAAGTAAGGGCACTCTAAAGGATCTCTAGAAATGCAACTAGAACTGACAAAGAAACTCAATAAAAAGCAGTAAAATATTCTGTAGGCTGACAAGAGGCTTTATTTCTGTGTAGTCAATTTTACCATCTGGTACTATGTATTTGCTTAAGTAAGATTACTTATTATTTATGTCTTCACTTAAGATATTAAATATTAAAAATAAAAAAGATAAAACTAATGTGATTTTGTTATAAATTCTACCATGGAGTATTATAAAGTACAAGAAAACCTTCACACCTCATTGTGAAACTTTGTACGTTGCCAATTAACACTTATCAACGATCCTCCTATATATACATTACAAACCAGACAGCTATCCGGGGTCAATAAATTTTTGTTGTAATCAGTGCATCTTCACAAAAATCAAATTTAATTTTATAAAAACTTAAAAATTTCCATCATTCTAATCGATTGTCTTAGGACAGATTAAGAATTCGACAAACCTTCTGGCAGATAAACGAATTTTAAGTAACAGATGATGCACCTGCAATTATAAATTTTCTTGTTATATTTACTTATGTATACATATATGTGGTGAAGTTGTATACAATTCACTCTGTGGATTCCAAGATACAAAAAGATTGAAAAGAAAATAAACCATAATTCTATTACTACCATCAGGGTTAAGGTCTTTAGCACATAACAGAAGAGAGGAGAAACGTACAGACAGGTACCTACATGTAATATATGTGGTATCATATATTGGTGTTGTTTTGTGTACCTTCCATTTACCAAGCGATATTGTAGAAGAGATGGCATTAAATTTATAAGATTGTTCTGTGTTCCGTTCAATAGTTTGAGAGAACATAAAATAAATTCCTTTTAAGCTAATAAACTAGCGTATGGTCGGTATGGCGTATTCGATTGTGTATAATACCGGATCAGTGCGTATTTTATCGTTTTTCTTGTTTATTTATCTGAAGTGCGGCACAAATATATGGCCAACATTAATATACTGTTTTGACAGAGAGAAAAAGATAGAGAGAGAGATATAGAGGAAAAAAAATATAAATATAAATTGAGATATAAATAAAATTCCAACATTGACATAATTTACATTTAAAAAGAATTGTCATGATCATTTACAGATCATTCACGGGCACAAAACTTCCAAATTCTACTGAATTTCTAACAACAATATTTATAGAATCGATCGAATTATATTTTTAACAAGAAAAGAAAAGAAAAAAATCTATCGCCTAAACACACCTAATTTTATCACCAATATCTTAAGACATTTTTTGGTGTTTTAGGTGATTTATCATTTGGTAATTTTGAATAGATGCGCACGGTTCAGTGTATCCATATGCAATACGCCACATCTGGGGAATCCAAATGCGCGCGGCTTATTGTAGTTTTTAAGTCATTATAGTTGATTGGATCATTTTTTAAAAATTACAGTTTAATTTGTTGAAAAGATTAGGTATGGTTAAGCATTTTCAAACAAATTATAATTTTTTGACGTTATCTGGTAATGATCATAATATCAACAAATTATTGATCAAATAAATATTCATAAATGGTTTTATGTACGATACCTACAAATATATTATGGAGACAAAAAAAAAAAAAAAAGAGATTTAGTTTAGATTAAATAAGTGATCGTTCAAATTAGCCTCGTTTCAGGCAACGGTAAGCCTCTTTTCTATGGAATAGCTCTTTTACCATAAATATCTATGTGTGTGTATTATGTATTATGTAAGACAATTAATTTTGAGAAAATGTACAACTAATTTTGAGAAAAACACTCGATGTTTACATAACCAAAAAAGAACCGTCCTTCCTTCTTTTCGTTGTGTAAATTTTGTCCTTTTTGAATAGAACCAAATCTATTCCATATGGATCCGGACCAGGGTTGTTATAGTGACAAATGATCAATAAAATACCTAATTTGTTACTAGTTTTGTATTTGCGTCAAACTGAATTAGATGGAATCGTATTAGTTTGCTAAATTTGTTACATTTCTTTCATTTATTACAAGTAGAATTTGGTAACAAATGTAAT